>WOXC01001428.1:0-75000 GCA_011680675.1 Gymnobelideus leadbeateri | reverse complement strand
GTAATGGGTAGACTGAGCCAATATAATAAAAATGATAATTCTGTCTAAATCAATTTATTAATTCAATGACTTGTCAATTAAAATAACAAAGAATTATTTTATATTTCTTGGAATCGTGACCTAAAAGTGTTATTATATTTATTGTTTTTATAACAATAAAATTCATTTGGAAGAAAAGGGAGCCAAGAATATCAAGGGTGGGGGGAGCTAAGATGGCAGAATAAAAGCAGCGAATATCTGTAAAAATGACTCTAAACAAATTATAGAGCAGCAGAATCCACAAAATGACAGAGTGAAACAAATTTCCAGCGCAATACAACCTGGAAGGTCAACAAGAAAGGTCTCTTGCACTAGTCTGAGAGAACACAATCCAGGCCATGTCAACACGGACAGGATGGAAGCAGGCCTCAGGGCATTTTATCACTGGTAGCTGTGTTGGTTTCCAGACTTTTCAACCCATAAACACCAAAGACAACTGAGAGAGGAGTGCTGTCTGGCCCCAGCCCCAGGGTAGGGACAGTATCAGCAACAGAACCAAGCTTTTGGCACACAGATGATGGGAGGAAGAGATCAAGTAGATGATCAGAGTGGGATTTCAAAGATCTCTCTCCTGGTGCTGAGGGAGGATTTCCTTGCTTTGCCCATGCTTAGATCTATGTTGTAGTCCAGGGTGGCAGTCCTAGGAGAAGCGCTGGCACAATAAAGCTTGTGGCAACAGTGTAGAGGGAATACTCACAGTTCCAAGGTAGAAAAAGCAGTTACTCACAGACCAAAGCATAGGCCAGGAGAAGAGTAAACACCTCTCCTTTGACCATATCACCTTGGAAGAGCTGAAAACATACAGGTCCCTAGAAATATCTCTGAAAATAGCCACACAAAATCTAATCAATACAATAGTCCAAAACAATTTCAGAGGACTTATGAAGAGAAATGCTGCCTATATCCAGAGAGAAAACTGAAGAACCCTGAGTACAGATCGCTATCCTTTTTTCACTTTATTTTTCATGCTTCCCTTTTTATTTTTTTTGCAATGTGGCTAATAAGGAAATGTTTTGCATGACTTCATGTGTATAATTGATATAATATCACTTGTCTTCTCAGTGGGGGGGGCAGGGAACACATTTTTTCATTGTTAAAGCAAAAAAATATGCTAAAAAATGCAACAACATAATTAAGAAATCTCTAGCCTTGGAAAGCAACGAATTCCTCATTAGAACATATTGACCTTAAGTAATTAGTATCTTATGACCTTGAGTAATGAATTCAGAAGTTATGAATGCCTTGCTTTATGAGTTGTGACTGTAGTTTGAAACTTTTGATTGAGTAAACAGCTACACATCACATGTTACCAGTGCTTAAGTGAAGACTGTTTTTTTGTTTTGTTTTGTTTTTTACTATTTAAAAAGAAGACACAGCGACACTGCCTGGCAATGTCAAAAGCCACATTATGGAAAATTATTGATTTTCATGTCTAAAATTTAGAACCTTAATGTTTCATGTCTAGAGCAGTTTTTTTCCCTATCAATAGCATTAAACTGTATTTGGGAATTTGGGTATAGTTTTCATTTCATATAGACCTAGTTAAAAATCTGTTGAACTGTTTAATCTCTCTCTCTCTCTCTCTCTCTCTCTCTCTCTCTCTCTCTCTCTCTCCCTGTCCCTTCTTCCCTCCTTCCCTCCCTCCATCCTTTCCTCTTCCCTATCTTCCCACATATCCATGATATTCCACCCCCATCCCCAACATACACACATACACACACACACACACACACACACACACACACACACACACACACACACACACACTTTCAATTAAAGGCAATTCCAATTGCTGGAAAATAGGAGAATGTGGAAGTGGGAAATAGAGAGTTTTTATATCTTTATACCCACTCTCTGATTTTAAACTTTGTAATTCCAGGTCAAACATATTTTCCCCAGACATAGATATAAAGCCAGAAAGCGTGTCCCCACACCTGATCAATAGAGAGAATGTTCTTGGTGATCAAATGAGTTCATCCTCCAAAGGTTCACCCTCCTTTTCAGTCATAGGTATATGCTCAAGATAGCCCTTCAAAGAGTAATAACCACTGATTTTGTTGCATATAACTGTGTATCAAAGTTATTAGTTAGGACCAAATCATGAAAAGTTAAATGAGAATAACTGGTACCCAGTGTTCAGTATCAGTGTACAGAACAGAAGATATAATCTTGAGTGGTGCAATGGATAGGATCTGAGTTCAAATATGACTTCAGGCACTGGTACTGTGAGCCTGGGCAGATCATTTAACTTGTTTGTCTCAGTTTCTTCAATTGTCTCAGTTTCTTCAATTCAAAAAGAATAGAGCCTATCTCACAGGGCTACTGTGAGGACCAAATATTTATAAAGTGCTTAAAATAGTGCCTGGCATATATTAGGTGCTATATAAATCCTTATTCCCTTTCCCCTCCCATAGTGATCAAAGTCAGCAGTCATAGGATCACAGGTTCATAGATGTAAAGCTGGAAAAGACTCTAAAGTCCATCTGGTTCAACTCTTTCATTTAACAGAGAAGGAAAGTGAAGCATAAACAAATTAAATATTTGTCAAGCAAATAAGAAACTACAGCAAGATTTGATCTAGATCTTACTGATTACAACTCCAGTGCCCTATTCACTACACCACACTGCTTCTATGGCTGGAAATAAGTGATAAGAAGTTATTCTTGTTTCTGAGGATTTTCTCATTGGTATTAAGATCCTAGTTTTCTCTCCTTCATGCCTCCCTCAACATACAAGAACTGAGCATTGGATTGCCTCTGGCATAGAATCTATGCTAAGGTGATATGGCACACTGGACTGGATTTTCTGATTTGCATATGAGTTTTGTTCCACCCACTCTCATTTAATGTGTGGTGTATGTGTTCCCATTCTGTGCCTTGCCTGGGGCTTGGAACTTGAGCCAGTAGTTTGAGAAAAAGAATGGTATGAGTAACAAATTCAAATAATTAGGAGGTCAGGTAAATTTAAGACGTTAACCATTCATATGTCCTTCCTTTTTGTCTTTTTTCTTTAATTTGTTTTGCTTATTTTATTTTGGTTTGGTAGTCTATATGGTTCATTTCAAATTTATTCACTCCTTGAAGAAGGTATTACTACTATTCCTGACCAAAGACAGGATGACATTAAGCACAATGTATATAATCTTCATCTCTCCCATCCCTACATCTGTATTATTCAAACATCTGGTAAATAGAAGAAAACTATCCCCAACAGCCACCTCTGGTTTTCTTATCCCCATCATCTGTCAATACAATCCATCCATTTATATCTCATTGCAATACTGACCACCCTTTCTTTACTGTGTCTTTTGTATTTCCCATTCCATATTAAACAAATTCCCTTCGCCAAGTCACACTGCTTCCATCTCCTAGGCCTCCCTGAGATGGGTCCCCCATGACAATATTATATCTGTGGACTTCTATCAAAACATTTGCTATACCTTCAACAATACTCCATCACACTTGTGGGTGCTGGCAAAGGGAAGGGAGGGGAATAGTTGTTTACATAGCATCTACTACACATTGAGCACTGTGTTAAAGTCATAACTATCATCTCATTTTATCCTAATGAGAAGCCTGATAAGTAGGTGATATTGTTATCCTAGTTTTATAGCAAAGCAAACAGGTAAACAAAAGTTTGGTAATTTTCCTAGAATGACACAACTAGTAATTATCTAAAATCATATTTAAATTCCAGTTTTCCTAATTTCAGGTCTAGTACTCTATCCCCCACTCCACCAGCTACCTGGAATGTGTCCTGGAGAAAAAGACAAAATGTTCCTTAATCCCTGTAATGGCAAGCAAAGTAGTACTTGTTTCAGCTATTCAAGTACTTTTGAGCCTCACCTTTGATTTTATCAAGATTCTTTGTTGGAAATAGTTACATTGTGTTGCCCTTAATAGGCCTAAGGAAGTTTGAAGACCTTCCCTGCCCTTAATAGACCTAACATAATCACATGGAGCCCAAGGTGGGCGTAGCTTGCCCAAAGAGTATAACAGGAAATGGGGAATAGGATGGAGCAGAGTAAAGAAAAGCTATAGCAGAGCTGAGAGCAGGCAGAACTGAGAAAGAGAATGCTTGTGATGTAGGTACTCTGCAGCACTTGTTGTTCTGTCAGACAAAATCACTGGATGATGTTCTGTCAGATAGAAGCACCCTTGTCATTAGACAGAAGTCTTGAGAAAGGACTTTACTGTTGATTTGTGATTGATTTCTCAGACAGAAGCCTTGTCTGTTGATTTGCGTTACTTTGTCAGACAAAGTGAATTGAGATGATAGGGCCAGTAATGTGTATAAGTATCGTTGTAGCTCTGTTAAGCTTTGTTTTCCTAGAAACAAAAGGTGCAAAGGGCTTGGAGTGGAGCAGTCCCCATAAGTTGAGATATGGAACAGAAACAGACAACCATTCACATGTGAATCCAAGCAAAATATGAATTAAAGACAAACAAGAAAGATGGCATTTCTATATACAAAGCAGAAAAAAAAAGGGATTACATATAAAACTGGGGATTTCAATTATGTACAACTTGCTTTAAAAATTTATATAATGAATACAACATTTTAGTTTTAAAGCTATCTAACTTTTGTTTTCTTCTGAACTTACATCTTTTCTATCCTGTTCATTCATTAAAATGTTTCAATGATCTTTTGTTATTTCATTTTTTTTTTTGCAGGGGGAGGTTGCTGGCAAAAATATTGCTAGTTCTCTCCTCCCCCCTTCAATGTCTAACACAAATAAAAAGAAAAAGAAATCATCTTAATTAAAAAGCAGCTCAACAAAATAAATCCATTTTTTTCCATGTCCAATAATGTGCATTTAATTCTGTACTACCAGGCCATCTCCCCTCTGTCAGAAGGTGGTTAGCATGTTACATCATAGATCCCTGTAATAGTGGTTGGTCATGTATAGATCCCTGTAATAGTGGTCTGGTCAATAACCAGAATTCTTAAGCCTCTGAAAGTTGTTTTCTTTGTAGTTGTGTGTACATGCGCATGTATATATATATATTGTAAATATACATACATATGTATGTACATATATATATATATGTATGTATGCACAGATTTGCTTTGTCTGCTCACTTCACTCTGCAATAGTTTCAATAATTTTTCACCCCTTTCATCATTTCTTATAGTTCAATAGCATTCCATTGCATTCATGAAACATAATAAGTTCAGTAATTAGTCCTTGATGGAAAACCCCTTTCTTGACAGTTCTATGTCCCCACTGAAAGATCTACTACGGATATTTTTTGTACATAAGCATATTTCCCCTTTTCTCTTGATATCTTTAAAGTATAGGGCCATTAATAGTATCAACAGGTAAAAGGGTATACACAATTAACTTTTGAAGATAAGCTCCAAATTGTTTTCCAGAATGGCTAAAGCAATTTACAGCAGCACCAATGGTGTTTCAATTTACCTGTATTGCCACAGCCCCAATATGGCTGTACTCCTATGACTTCTCCATCATTACCCCCTTGCCAGGTACTCTGTCAATTTTTTAGCTTCTTTGTGTATTATCTTCCATCAGATTTGAGATCATTGAAAGCAGAAATTGCATTCATTTTTTCATATTTGTATTCCCAGTGCTTAGCACAGTGCCTGGCTTACTGTAGAGTATTTAATGAATTCTTATTGACTTATGTACTGATGATCTTTGCCAATCAAGTAGGTGTAAATTTCTCTTATTATCCATGATTTGCAGGATTTTTAATTTGACTTTGAGAATACCCTGTTCATACTCCAGGACCTTTTAACTATTTGGGAATAGATAAACATCATAAATTTGAATCTGTTCCTTACATATCTCAGATATCAGTTATTTATCAGAAAAACCTGCTGCAAAAGATTTGCCCCAGTTAACCATTGTTTAACTCCACTGATTTTGTTTGTGTAAAACCTTTCAAATTTCTATTGAGTATTCATTTTATCTTCTGTGATCCTCCCTATCTTTTATCTAATCTTAAATTCTTTTCCTATGTGAAGCTGTGAAAGATATTTTCTTCCTTGATCCTCTAATTGTTTATGATGTAACTCTTTGTAGCTATATCATATATTCCTTTGCAGCTTTTTATGTGATGTGGTATAACAAATTGACAAAAAATTAATTTATGTCAAAGTGATTCTCATTTTTACATCAATTATTTTTTTTAAGTAGGTTCTGCTCTGGGGCAGCTAGGCGGAACAGTGAGTAGAGCGCCGGCCCTGGAGTCAGAAGGACCTGAGTTAGGATCCAGCCTCAGACAATTAACACATACAAACAAACAAACAAACAAAAAAAAACACAAAAAAAAAACAAAACTGAGCTGTGTGACCTTGGCCAAGTTACTTAACTCCAATTGCCCTCCAAAAAGAAAAAAAAAAGTAGGTTCTGCTCTCTTTTGGATCCACCCATGAAGACTTTGATGGGGAAGACCATTACTCTTGAGGTTGGTATTATTGAAAATGTCAAGGCCAAGAGATGATATTAAGAAGGAGTCCACCTGATCAACAAAGACTGATTTTTGTGGGCAAGCAACTGGACGTACTTTGTCTGACTACAACATTCAGGAGTCTACCTTTCATCTTGTTCTGAGGCTTTGTAGTGGTGCCAAGACTAGAAAAAAAGTCTTACACCACTCCAAAAAAGAACAAGAACAAGAGAAAGAAGATAAGCTTGTTGTTCTAAAGTGCTATAAGGTTGATGAGAATGGTAAGATTACCCACCTTCCATGAGAGTGCCCTTCTGATGAATGTGGTGCTGCAATCTTTATGGCTAGCCATTTTGACAGACATTATTATAGCAAGTGGGAGCAGCACTGGAATTTTATAGGTGGAGGCACTGCCAATGATAGTGAGATCAGAGACCCACTGAAAGATCAAAGAAATGAATGGAGAGACAATGAAGCAGAGAGTTTCGTAGCCATGAAAGACTAATATCATCAGTTGAACACAGTTCATTCAGCATCTAGTATAGCAGGTAATTTTGTCAACAGAGATATGAGACAACATGGAAAGAGCACTAAATGTGGAATAAGAGACCTGTGTTTGAATCCAGGTTTGGCTATCTAGTGTCTGTTACCTTGGACAAGTGAATGACCCTCTCTTTGGTCTATGGCTTCCTCCTCTGAAAAACAAAGCACTTAAAAATGATATTTAAGGTCCCTTCCAGCTGTCTTTACTGGGAAAGAGGGAGACTCATTATTTACATTCTATCTGGGGAATCTCTCAGGTGAAAAAAATAGTCAACATAGTGTTCTTTCCTTTTTGAAATCCTCTGTCAAGTGGCAAACACTAGAATATTTGTGAGGGAGTATGGGGGAGGGAGAGACAGGCAGAGAGACAGAGAAAAAGAGAGAGAGAGAGGGAGAAGAGGAGGAGGAGGAGGAGAAGGAGAGAGAGAGAGAGAGAGAGAGAGAGAGAGAGAGAGAGAGAGAGAGAGAGAGGTCTGCAAAACTTTCTCAAGTCTAACAAATGTTAATGCAAAACCTATGGCAACGGTATGACCTGGCATCTTCCCAACCTCTGCACCTGCACAATTACATCTGAGCTTTTCTGAACATCTCTTCCCTAACAGTTTGTTTTGTTTTCATGTGTATGTGTGTGTGCGCACACACTTGAGTGTGGGAGTCTGTGTTCTTCTTTTGAATACTTAAGGAATCATTTTTTCTAGAGGTTTTATTTCTTTGTTTGTTTTAGGGGGAAGAACTTTTTTTGGAACTAATAGGAGATGCCCCTAGGGAGGCATAGCAAGACTGGCCAGTGCAGAGTCAGGGGCAGAAGCTGCCACTAAAAATCCTCAGCCACCTGGCTTGCCTGAAGGGCAATAGAAGATACTGTTCAAGGAGTGCACAATGAACAGCTGTTTGGTTCTTTTTTTTTTTTTTTTTAACTCTGGCCACTCTGACAGCTCCCCTTGTACCAATAAAGCCAGAGCCATCAATCACAATGTGAGATGAGCCATGAGTCTACCATCTCCCTTCCCTATCCCATATATTTACTCACTCATCTTATTTCCCCAATCTACCCATTCTTGTCCCACTGCTGCAAATGGGTTTGAAAATAGGAACCAGGACACAGGGTACAGGTGTTTTCACAAGTCATTTTGCTAAATACTCATACCTGTCAAAGGAAGAAAATGAATAGCAACCAATTTTTGCTCCCTCTAGAGCAGAACTGTTTCCAAAACTGGAGAAAGAAGGAAGGAGGGGTTACATTATCTGTCTACATATTTAAGTGCCTTGCATTCAGAAACTACTTTGTTAGGTGAGGCTACAGACATTAAAAAATAAAAATTACCTGCCCTCCAAAAGCATATGCTCTACTGACCATATATAATATGTACATAGGTAAGTACATTATAAATACACAAAACTCTATAAATAAAATATACATAGTGCATCAAAATTTTAATATATATGCATATATAAAATACTCTTCAGGTACATCACTATTGAATGAAAGTGACCTGAGTTCGTAAAGGTTATGATAAACACTAGTTCTGGAAGGGCCTGCTAAATAATAGAAGCCTTGAATGTAGTCACAGTGAGAATGTATGACTGTTGTAAAAGTGATAACTAAATGAGAAAAGAGACACTGATTACTTAAGATAAATAAGGAGATGACCACAAACAAGTATATGACCAGGTTCTTAAATATAACTTTAAATAAATGAGATGACAACCCTAGTAAAGTAAGGAGTATCTTACCAGCAGGTTGTAAGTTGATCCTGAGATACTTATAGATGAGGTATCATTTGAGGTTATTAAAGTTTATTTAATTCTATAATTGAAATCACCTAAATTTGAGCTTTTTTGTTTGGCAAATTGTAGAATCTCATATTCTTTTTTTTTAATTAAACAAATGCGGCACAGGACCTGGCAGCTTCTACATTGAGGGATCGAAGAGCATGGAATATGATATTCCAGAGGGCAAAAGAGCTGGGATTGAAGCCAAGGGTCACCTATCCAGCGAAACTGAGTATCTTGTTTCAGGGGAAAATATGGTCATTCAGTGGAATAGAGGACTTTCAAGCATTCTTGAAGAAAAAACCAGAGTTGAATAGAAAATTTGACATTCAGACGCAAGAAGCAAGAGATGCTTGAGAAGGTAATCAAGGAAAAGAAATCAAAAGGAACTTATTAAAGTTGGACTATTTACATTCCTACATGGAAAAACAATAACTGTGTTTGATGAAACCTTTCTCATTATGAAAATGATTGAAGAAGGGTACATGGCATATGTTCACAGGTATACATGGATAGAGGGCACAGGTTGAATTTGATGGGAAGGGATGATTATTTTATTTTTGGAGGGCAATTGGGGTTGAGTGACTTGCCCAGGTTCACGTGGCTGGGTTTTTGTTTGTGTGTTGGGTGTCTGGGGCCAGATCCGAGCTCGGGTCCTTCTGGCTCCAGGGCTGGCTCTCTGCTCGCTGTGCCACCTAGCCACCCCAAGGAAGGGATGATTCTTAAGGGATGAAGTCAAGAGGTGAGAGAGGAAAGTGGCAAGAGGAGATGGAGAGAGACAGGGTAGGGCAAACTATCTCATGTAGAAGAGGCGAGGGGAAGTAGTTGCAGGGGAGGGGAAGAACAGGAAGGCAAAAAGGCAAAAGCATATTCTCATTGAAGTTGGCTCAAGGAGAGAATCACATACATACTAAATAGAATATCTTACCCTCACTCACTCTCCTGAGTAGGGGAAAGGGGGATGAGAGGGGGGATGATGGAGGGGAGGGCATTCTGGGGAGAGGGGAGGTTAGAAGTACCCACTATCAAAGAGGGACAGGATCAAAGTAGGGAATGGACCAGGTGGGAAGTGAGATGGGTGGGAGGGAAATATAAGCAGTCTTTTACAATATATCTACTATGGTAATGTTTTGCATAGATATACATGTACAACACATACTGAATTGCTTATCTTCTCAGAGGGAGTGGGTGACAGGGGAGAAAGGGAATGGATCTGAAAATCGAAGTTTTAAAATTAAATATTTCATAAGATGTCCAGACATTGGGGCTCAGAGATTCACCTTGCCCTAATGGCAAAGTCGAAGGGGGTATGGGAGAAGATATGGGAGAGAGCAGATTGGATGAGGGGATATCTGGTGGGACTGCTATTCTGGGGTGGTGGGTAGGGAAAAAATGGGGGAAAATTGTAACTCATAACCTGGTGGAAATGAATGATGTAAACCAGAAGTTAATAAAGCAGTTGTTCCTGTTCTTCCCCTCCCCTGCAACTACTTCCCCTTGCCTCTTCTACATGAGATAGCTTGCCCTACCCTGTCTCTCTCCCTCTCCTCTTGCCACTTTCCTCTCTCACCTCTTGACTTCATCCCTTAAGAATCATCCCTTCCTTGGGGCGGCTAGGTGGCACAGTAAGCAGAGTACTGGCCCCGGAGCCAGAAGGACCCGAGCTTGGATCCGGCCCCAGACACCCAACATACAAACAAAAACCCAGCTGTGTGACCCCGGGCAAGTCACCCAACCCCAATTGCCCTCCAAAAAAGAAAGAATCATCCCTCCCCATCAAATTCAACCTGTGCCCTCTATCCATGTATACCTGTGAACATATGCCATGTACCCTTCTTCAATTATTTTCATAATGAGAAAGGTTTCATCAAACACAGTTATTGTTTTTCCATGTAGGACTGTAAATAGTCCAACTTTAATAAGTTCCTTTTGATTTCTTTTCCTTGATTACCTTCTCAAGCATCTCTTGCTTCTTGTGTCTGAATGTCAAATTTTCTATTCAACTCTGGTTTTTTCTTCAAGAATGCTTGAAAGTCCTCTATTCCACTGAATGACCATATTTTCCCCTGAAACAAGATACTCAGTTTTGCTGGGTAGGTGACCCTTGGCTTCAATCCCAGCTCTTTTGCCCTCTGGAATATCATATTCCATGCCCTTCGATCCCTCAGTGTAGAAGCTGCCAGGTCCTGGGCTATTCTGATTGTGTTTCCACAATATTGAAATTGTTTCTTCCTGGCTGCTTGTAGTATTTTCTCCTTGATCTGGGGATTCTGGAACCTGGCTATAATATTCCTGGGAGTTTTCTTTTTGGGATCTTTTTCAGGAGGTGATCTATGGATTCTTTCAACCTCTGTTTTGCCCTCTGGGTCTAAAACATAAGGGCAATTTTCCTTGAGAATTTCTTTAAGGATGATTTCTAGGTTCTTTCTTTGATCATGGCTTTCAGGTAGTCCAATAATTTTTAGATTATCTCTCCTGGGTCTATTTTCCAGGTCAATGGTTTTTCCCATGAGATATTTCACATTGCCTTCTATTCTTTCATTTGTTTGGATCTGTTTAATAGTATCTTGATTTCTTATAAAGTCACTAGCTTCCATTTGCTCCAGTCTAACTCTGAAAGAATGAATCTCCTCAGTGAGCTTTTGAGATTCTTTTTCCATCTGGCAAATTCAACTTTTTAAGGCATTCTTCTCCTCATTGCCCTTCTGAGCCTCTTTTGCCATTTGATTTAGTCTATTTTTAAGGTGTTATTTTCCTCAGTCAGGCTGTTGACCTTCATTTCATACTTTTCTTGCATCTTTTTCATTTCTCTTCCCAAATTTTCCCCCACTTCTCTTATCTGCTTCTTAAGGTCCTCTATGGCCTGTAGCCAGCTTGTATTTTCATTTGGGGCTTTTGGTGCAGGAGTTCTGTCCTCACAGTCCTCCTCTATGCTTTGAGCCTCTTTGCCCCTAAAATAGGAGTCCAATGTTGAACTTTTCTGTTTATTTTGTTTCATTTGCCTAGGCATGTTGCCACTTAATTACTTGATTTTTGGTCTTGTTGCCACAGTAGGACTCTGCCACCAGACAGGGGAGCTTCTGCCCAAACGTGGGGTCTTCACAACTTCCGCCAGTTGTGTGGTCTCTGTAAAGCCTCCACCCACTCTGGCAAGTTGGATACCCACCCCAAACTTCCCCCCCAGACCACAATCCAGATCCAGGCAGTTTAAAGCAAAAGCGATTAACCCCCAGACTGATTGCTGGATCTCCCTACAATTCGCAGACCAGGAGCTAGAGCCACTACTGATGCTGCAAAATGGCTTCTGTGCAGCTGTTTCTTCAGCAGCTTTTTGCCCCCAGGGGAGGAAGCCACGTGTTCCCCAAATACTGGTCCCAAAGTCCATAGGGCACTAACCTCTCACTTTGTCCTAGGCATATCTGTGCTGATAATTCTGGAATCGCCACAATTGCTGGTGTTCTGGGGTCCCTCCAGCAGGCTGGAGGCCTGGCCGCCCCGGGGCTAAAACCGTGGACCTGGGCTCAGCTCTGTGAGCTGCGCTGTTGGTTCCCAGTGCACTGTGCTGCCTGCTCTCAGAGCGCTGCGCTGGCTGCTCCCTGCAGGGCTGCTGGGCTGTCCTCAGCAGGAGGTTAGCTTCTCTGTGCCGTTCTGTGGGTGCTGTGGCTCCAGAAGTTGTTTGGAGCTCCCTTTCACATTGTTTGAAATTTGTGTGGGGCAGAGCACATTGGAAATGCTGTTTCTACTCTGCCATCTTGGCTCTGCCCCAACACAACACTTCTTAAAGTGAGCCCCTAGAATCTCATATTCTAAATTCCACCAACAATGCTTTAGTGTGCTAATTTCCCCCATCTTCTAAAACATTTATCATTTTCCTATTTTGTCATGTTAGCCAATTTGATAAGTGTGATGTGGTACCTCAGAAATGTTCTCATTTTAATTTCTCTAATTAATAGATATTTAGAGCATTCTTTCATATTATTATAGATAGCTTTAATTTCTTCATCAGAAAACTGGCTGCTCATATCTTTAACCATTTATCAATTGGGGGATGACTTGTATTCATATAAATTTGACTCAGTTCTCTCTATATTTGAGAAATGAGACTTTATTAGAGGTACTAGCTGTAAAAATTATTTCCCAGATTTCTGCTTCTCTTCTAATCTTCAGTGCATTGACTTTGTACAGAAACTTTTAAAATTTAATGCAATCAAAATTATCCATTTTGTATTTTGCAATATTCTCTATCTCTTGTTTAGTCACAAATTCTACTGTGCTTTCCTAATTGGTTTATAGTACCACTCTTTATGTCTATTTTTGGTCAATATTTCTAGCCAATTGTATTGTATTACTGTATTATTCCCCATGTTTTAAAATCATCATTTTTTCTTAAAGTACTACAATAAACTATTTCTATCAATTAAATTACTTCAAGGTCAATTGTTTTGATTTGTAAAGAGCTCTTGTATTCTTCTAATGATGTTGCCTTTAGGGTCTACTGATCTTATCTTTTTCTATATCTCTAATTTCAAATTCTAAACCTGCTATTCACTTTCAAGAATGTCTATTATTTTGGAGATAGTTTCCAACATGTTTTAGAATCCCTATTCTGTTTGTATTAATGATTTCTTTTTGGGAACTCTAATTTCTGCCCTAATTTCTATTTTTATTTCTCAATTCTATCTTATAACATCTCATAAAACATGTTTTTCTTCTGAACTATTTGGGAATTCTTTGGGTTATTTTTTATTTTTTGTGATTATGTCAATTGTATTGAATTGATTCCTTTTCAATGGAATTTGGTGCCTCCTTGCTTTTACTTCAAAATATTCATTAATTTTGCAGTTTTCTCTTATAGAGTATTTGCTCATTTAATTTCTACCTCTTTCTTTATAAGTCTAGCTACTGAGTTTTCTGCTCTGACCTAGAGTTATGCCCAGATTTTCTCTCTAGACTTTATCACCTTTTGCCCTTTGTCTTTTTTTCAAGATCACTTTGTATAAGTTGCTCTTGTTTTGTCTGCCTTTATATTTACTACCTCTTTTCTTCTATATTAAACACTAAACTTGAGTCCTCATTTAACACCATTTGATGAAATAATGTGAAATCTGAAGAAAAAATATTCTTATTTTTAAATATCTGATACCCAATTGCAGACAAATCCAAATGCAGTATATATATGCATTTATGATCATAGGATCAAATATTTACGTGTACAAGTAACTTTATGAGTCAATTAATTGATTTTTTCCAATTAGGAAAGTAAGACCTGGAAAAGTTCAGTAACTTGACTGAAATTGTACAAGTAGTAAATGGCTATACACTATATCCGCATTACGATAAACAAGATTTTGTGTGAATAAAATCAATATTATGGGCAATAATGTCGTTCACCATCTCAAACTTATATTTGCAGAAGATCATAGGATTTTGAACTGGAAACAATTTTAGAACCCCTCATTTTCAACCTCTTATTTTAAAAGTTAGGAAAATTAAATTGGTAGAGTATGATTGACTTAAATTGCACCATACAGATAATTAGGGGCAGAGCTTGAATTTGAATTCAGATCTTCTTACAAATTAAGTTCCCTTAATTACTATACTACTAAGTGATAAGATTTTAAAATTACATTTTTTGAACATGATTTTATGCTGGGAGGAAATAGGAAGCAGAGACAGAAAAAAATCTTCACCTATGTAAAATCAAATATAACTTAAGAGATCTCAGAAACACTTGAACTTTTCATTACAGTGTTTGGTATATCCCTTTGTCTCAACCATTCCAAGAGATAAATATGCTCCTTATTCTCCTACTAGTCATTCCAGCTTCCATCGCCATGCCTTTTCACAGGTTGTCTCTCCCTTCAATTTGGATCCCATACCCTTCTCACCTCTACTTCTTAAATCCTCTAAATTTCATCATGGCTCACAGAAATGACACATCCTGACGTGAGCTTTTCCTGATTTTCCTAATTATTAGCATTTTTCTGCTTTCTCAAACTCTCTTTTATTGACATATTTTTTAAAGCAATTGGGGTTAAGTAACTTGCTCAAGGGTACATAGCTAGCTAATATTTATGTGTGTGTGCTAAATTTATGAGGCCAGAATCGATCCCAGGTCCTCCTCACTCGAGGGCCTGCGCTCTTACTCACTGCGCCACCTAACCGCCCTATTATTTACATATTTTTGTGTACATATTTCATCCCTAGTAGAATTCAAACCACTTGAGAGTTGGAGATATTTTTCTTTTCTCTTTATCTTTGTAGTTCTAGAACCTAGCATAAAACTTTGCACATAGTAGGAACTTTATGGATTTTTGTTTAATTTAATTGACTCCAAATTCAATACATTTCCCATTATATGACCCTATTTGTTTACAGAGATATCAAGAAATTAATTGTCACTAATAAGAAATAGTAATGTCATGAAATTAATTGGTAGCAGGAGAAATTAACTCATGGAAAATCAGTCTATATTAGAAGCAAAAGTAGAGTACTATGAATATCAGTTCAGATTTTTGCATTTCAAGCTGTGAAGTCAAATATTACTCATAGACCTTTGGACTTCACATTAGAGGTCTTAGATCTGAGTCCAGGATCTGATATTCACTATTGTATTTCCTTGGCCAAGTGACTTTTTGGGGCTCAACTTCTTCATACATAAAATTGGGGACTTGTACTAAATAAACTCTAATCTAATGTAGATTAGTAGGGCAATAAGATCATACAGTGGATAGAATACAGGTCCTAGAGTCAGGAAGACTCATCTTCCTGAGTTCAAATCTGACCTCAGACACTTAATATGTGACTCTGGCAAAGTCAATTAAGCCTGTTTGCCTCAGTTTCCTCATCTGCACAATGATCTGGAGAAGGAAATGGCAAACCACTCCAATATCTTTGCCAAGAAAACCCCAAAAGGAGCCATGAAGTGCTGGAAACAACTGAAAAATGATTGAATAACAAATGTAGATTGATTTTCCTTTCTGGTTTTAATCCTATTTGGTGGTTATTGATAAATGCTTTTCTGGTCTGTGCATTATAGAAGCAACATTGAACAAAAGATTTGGACTTAATAGGGTATTTTTTGATATCCTTCTTCTAAAATCTTCATGGATTCATCAAAATGATTTAATTTTGTTAATTTATTTATATTCTTCACTATAATGTGGAATAGAAGAGAGTTTATGGAGAAGGGTCACCTCTGGGGGCATAGGGCTGGACTGTGTCTCACCATATACTATTTAACCACTCTACTGACACAAAAAGTAGAATACATGTATCATGAGTGGGGTATGGAAGAATGGGGAAGAGCTGTTCCAATCCATTTCCTTCATGATATTTGGGGACAGGGTAAAATTCAAACTTCCATTAGAAGATAAACTCCTCAAGGACAGAGATATTTTTCCCTTTTTTTTCCTTGACTCTTTGTATCTGCAGCATTTAACATGATGCCAGTCATTTATTAAGTCTTTAGTAAAAGGCTGATTGGTTAATTGATATGAATTGTAATGTTTTTCTCTCTGAGGAAGTCGTGATTCAGTATAAGGATCACAGATCAAATGTTGGAAGTCACTTTTAAGTCAACTAGACTCGTCCTCTCATTTTAGAAATGAAGATACTGAGAAAAAGGGTGGTTCAGTGATTTGGTCATGATCACACATGAAGGATGTCAAAGGAAGAATTTGAATACAGGTCCTATGACTCCAAAGCTGCCTCCCTTCTATATTCTGAATCCTTGTGCTGCTACTTATTTACTGTGTGAATGAGGGAAAATGATATCACCTCTCTATGATCCTCAGGTTCCTGCTTAATCAAATTAGATATGGGAATGGGAGGGGGAAGGGAAGATTATATTAGTTAATTGCTAATGTATTCTCAAGCTTTAGAATTCTGCAACTCCATGTGAACTCATCTTGGCTCAGTCAGTTCCTAGATATAGGTAAGGATTCCCACTCACTGTGACCAGCAATGCCCCAATGCTTCTCAGACACAAAAGACAAAGTGCTTGAAGGTAGTGAACATTAATCAATGGCATCTTCACCAAGCTTGCTGACACTGAACTTCTGACACCCACAGATGACACAGAAAGTGAATGGAAGGCCCAGCTTGATGGCACAACCCAAGATGACGGCTGTTGCAATTGGCCCTGTCAGGCAGAAATGCCAGTTCTGATTTGATGAGAGTGATGATTTTAAAAGAACCTTGTTTGCTGAGAAACAGAGGGCATTTAACAGTCTGCTTTCTGGTCCCAATCTGTTACAAAGGAAGCACATTATAAAAACATTAGCTCCCAAGCAAAGCTACAGCAACCTAGGAAGGGCCTGGGAGGGCAAACCTGGTGAATAAGAGCCTGGGAAGGCAGCCCCTGTGGTGCAACAGAGTAAGGCTCCAAAGCCCTAGAGGGGGGTCCCCAGCCTCACTCAAACAAAGGCCAGAAGCCTGCCCTCCATCTGTGCACACAAAGCCTACTGATGTCAGGACAAGTTACTCGCCTGGATCAATAGCAGAGTGTGAGCTTCAGATTGTGCCTCCAAAGGAACCAGATGGTGCAGACAGTCTTAGGTGCAAGGAAGAGATGGCACAGAGATGCATGAACATTTGGACAAAGGGAGGAGTTAAACACTGATCTATCCTGACTTGCCAAGGGCAGGCAACTGGACCCTCATAACAACAAAAGGAAAGCCTCCTAGTGGCATGGGTGGGGAAGGTCTCTCACACACTTTCTTAAAGGTCAAAATGAGAATGTTAATCTTATATATATATATTTTTGGGGGGCAAAGATGTCCTAAGTTTATCAACATTTGTATAAGTAGGTAAATGGGACTTTTGAGTTTCTTCCATAATTTCTAATAGTATTAAATGACATCAACAAGTCAGTATTAGAGAAGGTTGTTACTGTATATCAAAGAGCCATGGAACACAAATCTCCAAAGAATTAGCAATAAACCTAGGGCAATGGACAGCAGTTTTGAAGAATCAAGAGTAAAAAATGTAAATGGAGCCATGTTCAATATGAAGAGAAGATGGGCCGGTTATGTACTGAGGAAGAGGGATGAGAGAGGACAGCTAATGTTGTTCTTTGGTATCTTTGATCTATCTGGGAAATCATGGACAAGAAATGCACATAATGTGCAGACATGGATGGTTGCTATCTGCTTTCCTGCAGATAACATTCAAATTAATGAGATCACAGATTCATTTGAGACTTATGGAAAGCAGAGTGCACATTGAAAGGCTTCTCCATATAAAGAAAAACTTCCCAACAATTACAGCTTTCCAAAAATGGAATGGGCTGCCTGATAAAGTAGTGAAATCCAAGTGAAGGCTAGACAAGCAATTGTCAGTAACATTGTAGGGGGGGGTTTGTTCAGGTTATAGGCTGAAATAGAGGGCCTCTGAGGTACCTTACAACTCTGAGATTTAGGTTCTTATTCAAATGGTCTTCATTTCTTGAGATTCAGTGTTATACAGTTGGTCCTTGCCATATCCCAACTTTCCCCATCATAGTTTTGATACATCAGAGGCTGGCATAAGATATCAAATAGGAATTTGGAGGGAGTTTTGCTGAAGCCACAGACAACATGCAAAGGCCATCAGGCAATGCAGAAAAAGTTAAGAAAATCAGAAATGCCTAAAATATTTATAGAGAGAATATTGTATAATATCAACATATTTTATCTTTTAATACCATAATAATTCAGATGTCCTCTCTGGTACAAATGGAGGAACAAAACATTTTACAATGATTTTCCAGATCATGGAGGTGCTGTGCCTCTGACCCCCATAATGTGGAAAGTATAACTGTAATTGCAAAAATCACTATATTAAAACACATCACTGCCCTTTCCAATATGGAGACAAGATGTGAGAATGAAATTATAAATAATTACAGGTTAAATTTATTAAGAACACCATTGTGATATAAATACTGCAAGTATCTACACTGTTACGTTACAGTTGAGGAAACTGAAGCTAAGAATGTTTAAATGCCTTTCAAGTGGTATGAAAGCTAGCAAGTATCAAGAACAGGAATAGAAATAAGGTTTTACTGACTCCAAGTCCATCAGTCCACACATAATACCATGATGCATTTACTACAGTGTTTGCACACTGTGGATATTAAATATTTTTAAATAAACTTTATTTTTTTATTTTTATTGAACTTTAATTAATTTAACTTTTATTTTTAAATAAACTTTTAAATCATCAACAGGCCAGTGAAAAATGTTGACAATTGTCTCATGAAAATAAAAAAGCGTTGAAAAATCTGCGTTCTAGTACTATTCTTATCATTATTTTTTTTAATTAAGGCATTTTATTCAATCTCCCTCCAGACCTATTACTTGATAGATTTAGTAAAAGTGTTAGAAAAGCATGATCCAACTCTCCCAGCTGTATAAACAAATAAAAAACAATAAATGAATGGATGGGGAAATAAAGAAAAGGAAAATAAATTAATGGATTCGATATCTAAAGATTTGAAGTAAGGAGGAAAAGAGTGACTATGCTATTCCTACTACTGTTGTAACATACTCTATTTGATAGCCTCTTATAGGAATGTAAATTGTTAAGATGTTCCCTGCCCCTAGGTTAAGCACACCTGGAGCCTGTAGTGGGAGGCTTGTTTTTCAGGAATGCCCACATCTTGGTGCTTTTTGATTGGGCAGTGGGTCAAGAAGGTTGTTACATTCTGACCCAGGAGAAGGCTATATAATCCGTGATGTGAGACTTCGTTTTGGGGCTCACTTTGAGAAGCGTTGTGTGACGTGACCAGATGAGACTCTGGGCAGCTGTTGAGAGCTCCCTAGCTTTGAAAACCCAGATGTTGATGCTTCCCTCTCTGGTAACTGCAGTTAGGTATGGATGTGTGAAATGTTTGGACAGTTTGGAAGACTGTCTGCTGAAATGTTTCTCTGTCTTGTAACTTCTGCTTGTAACCTCTGTATACTCTGAAGTTCGGGGTGCTGATCTTTTTCCCCTGAACTAGGTAAATGATATTTTTGATTGATTAAAGCAAAATTGTTAACCTATTTTGAGTTGCTTTCCTTTAGAAAAGCAGATCTAAGAACCTGTGTTGGCAGCCACACTGGGGATGCTGGGGTGCTTGCTGCTACATAGCCCTCTTAGCTGGAAGCTGCTAGTAATTTGTAAAACCTTGCAAATCACTTTGATAAATTTAAATTATGAGCTAAAGTTGTGTCCTGTGGACTAGGGTTAAAAGAAGAAACCCATTCACTTTTTCCAAAATGCAGCCCTCACCATACCGGTGCCTTTCACAATAAATTCCAGTGGTTCCCTATCAAATATAAACTCATTTGGAGGCATTTAAACATTCTTTTATTTTCTAAGTTAGAGTTTCAAATTGTCACCCTCTTTCTAGCCCCTCCTTGATTCAATATAATGTCTATCATATGTGTGAAGAAGTCACGAAAAATAGATTTCTATGTTAGCCATATTAAAAACAAAAACAAGGAAAAAAGTGAAAAACAATATACTTCAATGTGCACTTGGAGTTCATCAGTTCTCTCTCTGGAAGTGGATGTTATTTTTCATCACGAGCTCTTTGAAATTGCCTTGTGTCAATGTATTGATCAGAGCAGCTTAGTCTTTCACAGTTGATCATCATTAACTATATTGCTGTTATTTTGTACAATGTTCTCTGGCTCTGCTTACTTCATTTCATGTCAGTTCATATAAATCTTATTTGGGGCATTTTAAGCAGTTCACAACCTGGCCATTCTAGTATTGTTATGCATTGCCCCATCTTCATGTGCACTGTTTTCCAAAACAACTGACTTTCCTCCTATTTCTCATGTATGGTACCCCATTTCCTGTCCTATATGCGTTAGGCACAGTGTTAGACACTGAAAGATATAGAGGCAGAAAGAAAAACAACTCTTGCCTTCAAGGAGTTTACATTCTATTGGATATGACTGGGAAGAAACATTTCTGAGGCGGGCATTATATTTCTCCCAAAGCAATCATAAATTTTACCCCATCTTCTTATTGCTCCTTGGCTCCAACTTTTAGAATCTTTAGTTTTATTCAGGTTTCAGCTTATATCACCTTCTACATGAAGCCATTCATGGTCCCCACTCCAGCTATTAATGACTATCCTCTGAAACGATCTTGTTTATATTTTGTATAAATATGTACTCGCTGTCTATCTTGAACAGATGGTAAGCTCCTTGAGGGCTATGGCTATTTTCCTTTTGTCTTTCTATTCTTGGCATCTAGAACACTATCTAGCACCTAGTGAGTGCTTTCTAAGTGTTCAATTAATTGATTGATCTATGTATTCCACTGCAGAGAGAGGAAGTGAAAAACCTTTTGAAAATCCTTTAAAATTAGTAGACATGTATCATGCACTTATGCCACTAGCAGCTGAATTTGGAAAAATGCCTCTCACTCCTTAACTCTTTCATTAAACTATAGCATCAAGATTATAAACATAGTAAAGGAATTTACAGGTGATAGATTCCTACCTCTTATGACTTGGAGGAATGGTGAAGTAGTTTACCACAGTACACACAACTAGAAAGTAATAGAGTTAGGATTCAAACTCAAGTTCTCTGACTTTTGTTTTTCCAACCTACTGATGGTCATTTTCAGGTTTTGGGATTCCTAAGTACTTTTTTTTTGCCTAATTGTACTTCAGTTATCAGAGGGAATAGCTCCATCAGTTATAGTAGCATTTTTTCTTACCAGTTATGAGCTATAGGGTTTCTGTGATTGTTTTAAGACCAAGTCAATAGTTGCCTCAAATATTTCCTCCCAGTAATATTCAATAGAATGGAAGATCCTTCAAGGCAGACATTGTTTTTCTTTCTGCTTTGTAACCCCCAGGATGATCACTGTGTCTAACACATATTGGTCCTTAAAGAGATGTTTATTTAATTGAGTTGAATGGTTAGTTGGTCCATTTAGAAATTTTTATACTAATTTGTATATGTATTAAAATACCATTGTGCCTCAATAAAATATGAAAAGGGAAGTTTTAGAGAGAACTAAGAAGATTTGCATGAACTGATGCAGAGTTCAGTGAGCTAAACTAGTAGAACAATTTAGACAATAATAACATAAGAAAAATTTTCAGACTTAAAACTGATCAATAAAATGATTAATCATGAATCCAGGGTACAAAAGTGAAAAATGTTAACCAACTCCAGATAGAGATAGGTGATAGATTCAATATACAGAATGAGACATGGGTTTTTAGATATGGCCACATGTCTATTGTGGAAATTTGATTTACTTGACAATACAGATTGTTTACAAGAGTTTCATTTTTCTTTTATTTTTATTTAAGGAGGTGGCAGGAGTGGAAAAGAAAATAAATATTAACTGAAAATATAACAAAAGGAATGTTATTTGTAAAACATTTTAGTAAGTGATGTTAACATGTAACATTTGTTATGGCCATATTTTTTTTAAAAGTAGAAAATAAACAACTGGGGATGTGTCTCTGAGAAATTTGCATAAGGATATTTTATTTTCTTTCTCTGCACAAAGAATCCAAGTATGAGCAAGTACTACAAAAATCCTGCATCTGCTTCACAATTGCTAAGTCAACCATCTTTATTTTTCCAAAGAAAATGTGGGCTCTTGGCAATAGTTAATCACTGTGAGCCTTCACAGCTTTACCCATTATTGGTTTCCTGCTGTACCTTTCAGCAGATTGGACACACAAGGTGTCACTCTATTTATAAGTTCATGCTGAACATTTTGCTCAGTTGGAGAAGATTAAGAGCCATGAACGGCACAGCGTTCTGAGCATCTGTTCAGGTAAAAGGGTGATATGAGTGCCCCCTCTAATGGGCACCCTGCTGCTGAAAGACAATTCAGGCATTTCTCTGTCCACTTCATGGGAAACATTTAAAAATGAACCATGTTACATCTCTGGATTGCAATTTCTCTACATTGTATTGTTTCATTACAATGGCCCAAGCTGCCTACACAAAAGAAACAGGAACCTTTCATCTACTCCTGGGAAGGGAAATTCTCCTGCTTGCTAAATAATAGACCACCTGAGTTGGGTTAACAATACTTATGTCTATGCAACACACACATTCACACACATGCACACACTCAAGCTTGAAAAGCATTTTTTTTAAAAAAGGCTCAATGCATACTTGCATATACACATGTAAAATAAATAATTTGATTGTTTTTTTTTTTGATGGATTGAATAAATACAGTGCATTGTTTCCATACTGACAAAGTATTAGGGCTTCTTATTTCTTCCCCCTTCCCTGTGAACTTCTTTAGAAGTGGAGACTTTGGAGTACCATTCCAGGTATAAGTTTAATTAACATAGTATTAATAAACAAGGTATCCTTGCTCTCTGAGCAGTCAGATCACCTAAAGCCAATGCTACTGTCACTTCCCTCTGCCCACAATGAAGTACTGACCAGTAGACCCTACTCCCCCAAGATCATACATAGAGCCATCTCTCCTCTTTCTCCAGAGAAAACCAATAGGGAAGACCCCATGGGGATGCCATAAATTATTACAGTGCATGGTAAAACAAAAATGATCAGGAACCCCTTTATATTATACTTTATAATTTCCTTAAAGGCATCAGTCCTGCAAAGGCCATCAACAAATTCACAGAATTCTCCGACTAGCCCTAGTAATTCTGCAAAAGAAAGACACCAGCTTCAGACCAAGTTCATATTGTGAGCTAAAACTATTGGCTACTATTGGCTTTTAAAGATTCTTTTAAAGATTCAAAACTATTTGCTACTATTGGCTTTTAAAGATTCTGAAGACAGCGTTCAACTGTACCTGTGGGGTCACACTCTCTCTGACCTGGTGCACTTGACATCATTTTCTTTTTTTACTTAAAATACTTCCCTTGTGTGCCTGAGGTCCCATTATTTATCTGGTATTTTGGCTTCCACCTGGGTTGCTCATACTCTCAGGTAGGTGATTACTAGAGACAATAATAGTTAATATTGATAGAATTGTTACTTGATTTGCATCTATAAGTAAGATACATAAAATAGGACCTGCATTAATAACGATTCTGCAATTGTACGGGTAGTTATGAAATGGCTTTTGCTTAAACCCTGACCCCCCCGTATTAGAAAGCAGTTATGTTGGGAAGTGAGCTCCTACCCCTAAGCTAGGAAAGTGTCATGCTTCCTGTGTGACCTCCGTTATGCCTTTATGCCATAAACAAAAAGACATGCCGTAACACAAGAATAAGTCAACCTCTGAATTTTATGGAAAATAATATTAAATCTGGCAAATGTATTCTTTAACAGAATAAAATTTAGAAAATATAAATTGAAATATGATTACAGCAATAACCTTAGTAACCTGAGGTTAGATTCCACCTTTGTTCCTCTAAGCTCACTCCATACTCCTGGGTACTGGGTTGAGTTCCCACAATAAAACAGACACAGTTACTCATTCCTCCTAGCTCATCCATTTAGCTAGAGGTCATCTGTCATGGTTTTAAAGAAGGGAGCTGCATATGGGGCAGACACAGGCTGTTGCAAGTTGGTTTAAATCCAACCTCAGAAACTAACTAGCTCTGTGACTGTGTGACCACCAAATCTTTTCTTAATCCTTCTCTTTCTGGACTTTTTTTATGCCCTTGACCTTGTCCATCACCTTTTTCTCCCCAATACTCTCACTTAACCTCTGTCTCAGTTTCCTCAACTATAAAATATGGATAATTACACTTATCTCAAAGGGTTATTGTGGGAATCAAATGAGAAAATATTTCTCTGATATATATTATAGAATATAGACTATTATAACATATATGATAATATTCTAAATTATAGTATAATATAGAATATTCTACAATACTACACCTCAATTTTCTCACTTAAACTGTCTCCTCAACTGTAAAAAAAGGGCGGGTTGTTGTGGGGATCAAAGGAGATAATATTTCTACAATGCTTAGAACAATGCCTATCATATAAGCACTCAATAAATGACTGTTCCCTTCCCTGCCTCAGTTCAGCTGCTGCTATGGGACGATTCAGCACAATCACTGCCTCTCCTGTTGTAGGGAATCCCAAAACTCTGGCCTTCTCTGTGGATGGGGGAAAAAAGAAAAACTCAAGCATGATCATCCCCTCACCTTCAAGAGATAATCTCTTTTAGTTTCCTCTCTTCCCAAACTAAACAGTACAAAATCCCAAGGGAGCTTGAGGTCAGTCAACACTTTTCCAGGGGTTGTTACAGTTATTTTACTATGTGCTTTCAATATTGTTTATCCACTGCCCAGCATCTGTATTTCTGTAAAGTTATTCATTTGATCCTTGCCAGCCAATCATAGCTGGCAAAGAACAAGTTCTAGTGAGTTAAATGTGATCCATTTCCTTAATCAGTCATCAGAAGGAGAAAAAAAAATTAAAAATATACTCACATGAATATCCAACATTATTACTGAAAATATTCCTTAAACCTTCAAGGATTTACAATTTCATTACTGTTGGTGCTCCTTCAAATGATGTAAATTCCACTCCATTCTCCTACTTCATTAGCTGAAATAATAGCTAGGATTTATATAGGTCTTTAGGGTTTGTAAAGCACTTTACAAATATTTTCTTTTTTTCTTTTTTTTTTAATCTAGGAAGATTTTGTGCTAACATAGGTGGCTGCCCTGAAGGTGAGGGAATGGGATTCCCCCTTGGTCCCTCCTTCAACAGAACAGCAAGATTCTCACCCCCCCAACTCTCTGGTTCTTTTGCCCTAGGCTGTGACTAGCCTGGCTATAGGCATCTTTGGGCACTGCTACCCCTCCAGGTGTAGGACCTTGGGCAGGGTATGGAGGGAAGAGAAGAGGGAGATCAGCTATCTGTTTAGCCAAGGCAAAGGATGAGAGCCCCCACTTCACTCAGCTTATCCCCAAGACATGTCTTCTTCCCCCAGTGTTGGTGAGCGTGAAATATCAAAAGCTCAAGGCTTTGGTGGTTCCTTTTCCTCTGTCCAGTCTTGAGGTTGGGGGCCCTGGCTTCTCTTCTCCCAAAAAGTCCAAATCATCTGCAACAGTTCAAAGGTGGGGATGTGGGTGATGTTGACAGGGATGGAGATGATGGCCCAGTGCTGTTCAAGAGAGTGTCTGTAGCCATTTCTGTAGTCATGTAGCCATTTCTGCTGAGCAGGAAGAGAGCCAGGATGTCCGCGGTTCGGAGGCTGCTGTCCTGGATCAGCCCCACATAGAAGCTGTCATTGTTGGCTGTGTTGTCAGAGATGATCACTCCTCAACCCCCAGGTTCTGAACCACCCTCTTCTTGGAGAGGAAGGAGCAGCCTCCCCTATCTCCACCTCTCCACGCTCCACCAAGGAAGACAATCTGGCCCTGTATGAAAAAGCCATTGTTGAGTGGTCCACAGGTCTCTAGGGGATCAACTGGGACAAGCTGGATCTATTTGTACCTGGTGTGGAAGGCACCCCCAAAATCCTTGGCAGGACTGACACTGAAGATGTAGGGAATGTCCCCTGGGCTAAACACATGGAAGTACAAATACTCATGGATGCGCAAACCGTGGGCCAGCATGCACGTGGAGCACCACACCAGAAGCAGCCCCAGCTCGCGATGCCCCGGGACTATCTTGGGCAGGCTGGGGGACACTTGCTCCGGGGGCCACCACCTCCACCTTCTCCTCCTGACCAGGCCCCCTGACAGCTGCTACCTACAAATGTTTTCTAATTCTATCCTCATAAAAATCCTACAAGGTAGGCACTGTTATCATCCCCATTTTACAAATTTGGAAATGGAGAATTTGAATGACCTATCTAGAATCACATATCAAGGAAGTGTGTATGGCTGAATCTGAACTCAGATCTTACTGACTCCAGATCCAACACTCTGACAGGTAGATAAATGGTCCTTATCTTGACCTCTTGATAAACCGATTCAATTCTATACCTTCCTCTTAAATTGCTTGCCCTTTATTCTGTTTCTGATTTTGCCACTCAGCCACAGCCTTGGATTATTCCCACTATATGCTGTCTTTATTTCCATTCACATACTACTGAGTGAAGCTAGAGAAAACCATGAAACTCTTCTGATTGAGTTCACTAAATTTTGAGGTCCTCTCTGCAGAGAGGAAATTATTTTGTAACTCCATATTTGATTTACTATACCATTTGCCATTGCAGCTTTTCCAAACCTTTACATCCTGCCTCAAACTCTTTATGGCTCCTCTTCTTCCAACCTTCTCAGTTGAGTACCTTGCCTCATATTTCATTTAAAAAAAATGAGATCATTAGCTGAGAGCTTCCTTTTCTCCCTTGTTCTTTGTCTCACATCAGTTAGATGCCTTCTACCTTTATCTCATACAAAAAAAAACAATCCTTTTGCCAAGGAAAACCCCAGCACAGAAACAAGTGATCCTATCACATCTTTTTTTTTTAAATTTATGGAATAAAACAAGCATTTCCATAACATAGTACAATAAAAAGATGATTGCATATGAACTTGCAAATCACAAATTGCTGTTCCTTTTAGATACACAACAAAATTATCATGTAATTTTTTTTCTTTTTTTTTCTTCTCTCTCTCTACCCTAGAGATAGCTACCATTACATACAAATAGATGTGTGTGTGTGTATACAATTATTCTATACATCTATTTATCACTTCTTTTCCTAGATGTAGATAGCATTTTTCTTTACATGTACTTTATGGTTAATTTGTTTATTCATAATATACAAATAACTTTTTCCCTCAAAGTCATTCTTAAAACAATATTGCTGTTACTATATAACCAGTGTTCTCTTTGTTCTGCCTATTATGTTCTTTAGTATTTCATGCAAGTCTTTCCATTTCCCCCTAAAATCATTGACTTCATCATTTCTTATGGCACAGTAGTATTCCATTACAATCATATACAATAATTTTTTCAGCCATTCCTGAATTGATGGGTATCCCTGCAATTTCTAGTTCTTTGCCACAACAAAAAGAGCCATTTAGGGGACAGAGCCAAGATGACAGAGTAAAAGCAGGGATTTACTTGAGCTTTCCTTTAAACCCCTCCAAATACCTGTAAAAATTACTTTAAATATATTCTAGAATAGCAGAACCCACAAGATGATAGAATTAAACAAAGTTTCAGCCCAAGATAACATCTAAGGTAGAAAGGAAAGGTCTGTTTTCACCAGACTAAGAGAATAGCACAGTCAAGTGTGGGCCAAGCTGGCACAGACTAGGCTGGAGCAGGCCTCAGGGGACTGAATCACTGGCAGCTACAGTGGTTTTCAGACTTCTCAACTCCAAAACACCAAAGACAACTTGCAAGGTCAGTAGGAAATGTCTGTCCAACCTGTGTGAGAGAGGAGCATGGTCTAACCCTAAACCCAGGGTGGTAGTGGGGTGGCTGCAGCAGTAGTGACTGCTTCCAGAGCTCTTGGTCCACAGACAGTAAGGGACCAAGTGGCTGATCAAATGCAGATTACAGGGATCTCTTTGCTGGTGCTGAGGCTGGATTCTTTTGCTTTGCCTATAGGTTGATCTGGGTCACAGTACTGGGTGGTGGTCCTGGGGTGAGGAGGAGAGCTAGTGTGGCAAAGTCCTATATCCATGGGGTGCAATTAAATTAGAATACCATCAGTCACTACTCAGTACCCTCTTAAGGGGTAGTGGAAAGTACAAAGGACATCCACCCCTAGGTCACAAGTAAGTTACAATCTCATCTGTCAGCCTTAAAAACCCAAGGAGAGGTCTTTTCATCTTGACTCAGGGCAGGCTCTATGTTTTCATGGTTCCTCTTCCATGGTCGCAGCTCCTGCCTGAATCTATCCCACTGTTACCTGAGTTCAAAGGCAGACAGCTCACAGTTCCTTGTCCAGCTCCTTGTGTAGTTCCTGTTCCATACTGAAGCTCACAGTGTCTAATCTACCTCAATCCTTATTCAAATACCAGGAAACCAAGTCCCAGAGCCAGAAAGTCAAAGTCATCACAGTAACTATGAAGTTGGTACGCATGGTTAATTCAGTGAACACCCATATTCCCAAGCCTTCACAACAGAACAGGTTCCCTCAAACAGGGATCCTCCTCTCTCACTCACAGTAGCTCCTCAGCCTGGTTCTCAGAAGTCTTCAGCAGCTCTGGCTGGCCCTCAGAATCTCTAAGCAGAAGTTTTGGATGGCTCTCAGAAGAAGCTTTTCCACCATAGGCTCCATTCTCAAAATTACATTCTCTTCAAAGTTCCAGCTGGTTCTGGAAGAAGCTCCACCACCACAAGATCCATTCTCAAAATCAAAATCACTTTCTCTAGCCTGGGCCTCTCCTCACAAGCCTCCAAGCTGCTTGCTCCAAGAAGTTCTGACTCTCCAGCTCCCACTTTTCTTTATATAAAGTATTGGCTCCTTCTAGCCCCTTCCTGTTACATCAGCAATAGGGGTTCATACCTTCTGTTTCTTAACAGAGACTTGATATAATTAACTTAAAACTAAGTGCCAAGTACCTGTTTACTTGCCAGTACAAGGGAACTTCACCCCCTCAGGGTACCAGGTTATCCTAAAGAATATGTTGGTGCTTTTTTTATAATGTAATTCACTCAAATCCCCCCTGCCTGAATTGCTTTCATATTTTAGGAAGCAATAACTAGAACTCAAATTCCATTCAACCACTCAGCATCAATTGACCGTTTTTAATTGTTTTTTCTCTTCCAAGTTCTTTCCTGCCCTTCCTCCATCTGTCCCTTCTTTTTCCACCCATTTAGGAGGAAATTAATTGGCCTTCACAAAAGGATTTTTATTCCCATTACACCATGAATTTCTCCAGAGCAGGGTCTTTGTCTTTCTTTGTTTGGCACACAGTAGGTGCATATTAAATGCTTGTTGACTTGACTTGAATTTCTGTGATAAATTCTTCAAAGATGCACTAAGAACAAATATGCAAACATTTTTCTTAGCACCTCAGGGACAAAATTCCCCCTACATCATTTTGGTCTCTAAGAGACTGGCAAGGTTATGTTGGGGGAGAGGAGGTGTAGATTAGACTTATATTTTAGTTCACTTCCTGTCTAGATTTGTTTATAACAAGTCCACATCCAAAGACAAATTAACTGAGCTCTACGTAGGGTGTCCTCTAATTCAAAATACTTGCATAGTATAGAACAAACTGTTGACTGATTGACTGAATTTTTCATTTTGCTAGAGTCTTTTTTGGCCAGTTACTATATGACAATTCAAATAATCTCATAAATTCAGTTCTTCAGGCTAATGAGGCCCCCAGATTCTGGGGGTGAGGATGTATCCTTTAGAACTTAAGCCTAGGGTTGAGCTGCCTTCTTTGTTGCTGAGCCAGTACAACTTTGCCTAATCTACTCTACCGATCAGGCTCTGGACCATACTCTGTTTCTCATAGCATGCAGCAGCCTACCCTGATCATCTTACTATATGCTTTAACATTAACTTCCCCATACCCTCCATTTTATGCTTTAAATCCCTGCTCTAGGCAGTTATCAAATAAATACTACCATTACTTCTAAAAATGGAATGTCAATTAGTTGCCTTATGTCCCAATTCACAATTCCTAAATTTCTTTAGACTAAAACACCATTCCCTGGCCACTACTATCCTAAATGTCATGTATTCCTCTATTGGCATGCAATATTCCAGAGGACAAAGACTGTCTCATTATTATTTGGATTTCTAGTGATTAGCATTGTGTCTGGAATATAAGAAATGCTTTTATATTCATTCTTAATTAATCCTAATCTATCCTTATTAAACTCTTTCACAAAACCTATAACAATGTAAGGCACATACTCTGTATTTAATCAGTTCATAGATTTTGACTGAGTCCTAAAATAATTTGTAAAATTTTCTTGATTGGTTGTGAATTCATGCCTACAATTTCAAGTTAGTTTGTCTTGTTATGCCTTTGAATATTTACCTTGATAATTTATTTTATGATAGATGTGAAAATCTAATGTTTTAAGTGAGAGCAACTTTGTGTACTAGAATATAAAGTCAGAAAACCTGTATTTGAATCATAGCTCTGGTATTTGGTACCTGTGTGATTGGATAATTCTCTCTTGCCCTTGGTTTTATCATCTATACAATTAGAAGGATAGTCTAGATGATTTTGAGGGTCCCTTCAAATTCTAAATTCTGTGGCTCATTTTCTTTGTCAGGATCCAAGGCACAGAATAGGCTGCTGGCCAGGGTGCTGATATTGTTGGGAAATTAGGCATTCTGAAACCAGGGTATTACAGGAAAACAAGTAATTCTCATAGTGCCATTCTTACTATGTTGTAGAGATGTATTGGCTCTAAGAATCAACACGAGACTTTCTTTTTTACCTAATTATTATGTTTAACTTTCTACCTCCCATATGTTCATGATTTCAAAACTTTCTAAGGGTTTTGACTGAGTATAGACCATTACAAGATTTTCTACCTTTTCTTGCATTGTCAGGGAGAGTTTGGGGTAAAGGGGCAGTATTCACTTCACTTACGGTGCTGTTATTTTTGTGACATCATCAAAGATATGGCCCAAGATATGGCTGTTATGTAGTTTGTTTTGTTTGCCATGAAAGATAAAATCCCTATCATACAGTCTTCCTGACTTCAGGCCCAGCACTCTCTCTACTACACCAACTGGCTGCCATTGATTAACTATCAAAACTTAACAATAAAAAAGATAGCGAACCACAAGGAGGTAGAACAATCACATCTCTTTCTTTTAAACTCAGGGTCCCTTTTGCTTATGCAGCCCAGACAAAATTCAATCTTGGGGTAGATTCCTTTTCTTATACTCTTTGGCTCATTAACCAGGTAGCAAGGTAGAGCAATGAATAGAGTAGCATGTGTGGAGTCAGAAAAACTCACCTTCCTGAGTTCAAATCTGGGCCCAGATATTTAGCTGTATGACGCTGGGCAAGTTTGCCTGTTTCCTCATCTGTAAAATTAGTTGGGAAAGGAAATGGTGAACCACCTAAGTATCTTGGGCAAGAAAATTTAAATGGGCTGATAAAGAGTTGAACACTTCTGAAAAATAACTCAATAGCTTAGATCATTAAGTACATAATTCAGTGACTTGAGATGAAATTGCTTGAGACTTAGGTTTTTTTTGTTGTTGTTGTTATTTGGGGAGGGGTGTTTTTTGTTTTTGTTTTTTGCATTTTTGGAGGGAAAAGGTAGGGCAATTGGGGTTAAGTGACTTGTCCAAGGTCACATGGTTAGGTGTGTGTGTGTGTGTGTGTGTGTGTGTGTGTGTGTGTGTGTGTGTGTGTTAAGTGTCTGAGGTTGGATTTTAACTCAGGTCCTCTTGACTCCAGCGTCAGTGCTCTATTCACTGTGCCACCTAGCTGGCTCTTAGGTTTTATTTCTTGTCTAGGGCCTCCTCACAGCAGAGGGTAGAAAAATACCCAGTGTAAAAAACTAAATCTAGCTGGGATAGATATTTGTTTCCCTACACTCAAAAGTAATGTTCAACACAAAACACAAGTGCATACTTGTGCACTATTGGGGAGAAATATTTCCTTTCTAACATTCCAGAGAGTCACTGTTCATTGCCCAGGCATCCGCAAAGAATCTGACTTCTTATCACATTGGGGCAGCAAAAAAGAAACCTGGGTATTCATCATACCAAAAAATGGTCGATCCTGATATAGCACAAATAATTTGCTGGAATCAGTAAGGGCAGTTTAGCAAATGTCCTTACAACCACTGGTTACAAAAGCATTAGATCATAGGATAATACATCTGGAGCTCACAGGGACCTGGAAGTCCAATTATTCCTCCTTTCCTATATTACAAATAAGGAAACTGAATCCCAGAGAGATTATATCCTTATGTTCTGATTTTTAATTAACTTGTCCATGGTCACACAAGTAATAAAGATTTGAACTTGGATCCTCTGACTCTAGAGCCAGTATTTTCTTCTCAAAGAAAACAAAGGGAAGGAGTACCTTTTTCCTTAAGATTGTAAATCTAGTTTATAAACCTAACAGATGAAGTTTTTGGTGAGCACACACATTAGTGCTGCTCTTTACAAAAATTTTAAGCAATAAAATTATTAAACACTCAAACAAGCTATTGCTGTTCTTTCCAAGATAAATTTAATGCAATAAGAAAAATTGTTTTTGAAATTTCACATAACTCCTAGGACTTTGATGTCTTGGGTTTCTAATTTCATAAGACTTTTCTATTTTTTACATGCACCATTGTTTTGAAAAGTAAATTTAATTCATAAAGTATGCATTCTAAATGAGGACTAGGCAAGCAATGAAAGGAAAGTACTCTCACTTGAAGACTGAAGAAATGGTAAACTTTAAATCTACTGAAGCTCAAAGTTCAGAAAATTTAAGTTCTCTTCCAAAATCTGTATAGTTTGAAGCAGTTCCCATTCCAAACATGAGGAACAAAGTCAACCTATCCTTTAGCATAGTAACTGGATTTTGAATCAAAAACCCTGTGTTCAAATGCTGACTCTGTCATTTATTACATATGTGACTTTGGGTGAGTCTAGAATCTCTGTTTCTTCATCAATGTACTGAGAGAATTAGACTAGATGATGTCTAAGTTCATTTCCAATTCTAAATATATGATCTTAAGCTGGAAGCTTTCAATTTTTTTTCAAGCCAGATAGAAGTTAGCTCTGAAGAAGGCTTTGCCATGCTTCAAGACCATATTATTAAATTAGGTTGAACATATTTTTGAACCACTGAATTTCATATTTGGTAATTCTTATAATGTTTATATCTGTAATACATATGTACAACACACCTACACACATATATGTAGATAGATATGAGAATGTGCACATTTATATGTGTAAATCTGTGTGTGTGTGCATACATGTGTGTGTATGTATTCATTTGGAGTCCGGTTAAGCTTACAGTCTCCTCAGAATAATGTCTTTAAAGGCATAAAATAAAATCCATAGAATTGTAAAAAGAAACCAATTATCTTAAAGGAGTTATTAATTTAGAAAAAAATCAAGCTATAGTAGAAAGAGGGCTAGATTTAGAACAAGAATACTGTGTTTGCATCTTGGATCTATTATTTTCTAGATGATGGGCAAATGCCTTCACCTCTGTGAATCTCTATTGTATTATCATAATTACATTCAAATGGTTTGCTATTGGGAGAGTTATTTTTGAACCACAATAGTAATAGTTGTAGTAGTAGTAGTAGTAGTAGTAGTAGTAGTAGTAGTAGTAGTAGTAGTAGTAGTAGTAGTAGTAGTAGTGGTAGTGGTCATGGTAGTAGTTGTTGTTTGTTGTCATCATTGGAGTCATAGTAGTTATGTACTTATATCTGAAACAGTTATACTTTTAGGCTCTATATGCAACATATTCCTGTTTTCTCATTCCTACTATCCCCATGCATTCCAACCAATCCCTGGTATCCTCAAGAGTAAGTAGACATGCCTCTGTAGAGAGTGATCAGTACAGTGGATAGAGTACCAGATCTAGAATCAGCAAGATATGAGTTTAAATCTAGTCTCCAATAGTTAGTAGCTATGTAACTGTAGCAAGTTATTGAACCTCTGTTTGCCTCAGTGTCCTTATCTGCAAAAGAGGGATAATAATAACACCTACTTCCCAAAGTTATTGTGATAATCAAATGAGATAATAATTGTAAAGGACTTAGTACATTGACTGGTATATAGTATATGTAACATAAATGTTAGTTGTTGTTATGATGACAATGATGATGAAGATGATGAAGATGATGATGATGATGATGATGATGATGATGATGACGACAATTAATAATAATGAGAGGAGGTATCTCTGTCACCTGTGTTTATCAGGTTGGGTCTTTAAGTGTCCAAACATATTCCTTATGCCATGATTGAGGGTGAGATTCATCCTGGAGCTGACTTTTCCTTCTTGTTACTCCCCACTAAAAATTGGTTCTCCATCCCTTTAGCAGTATTTGTATAGGAAATTAAAGAATCATTGGTAATTGAAAAAGAATGAGGAGAGAGGGGTTATGAGGTTTTAGTCAACTCTAAGTTAAATCTTGGCCTTTCAGTAATCCCTAATCCGGATGCTGAACACTGGGTAGACCCTAATTAGGACTTTGATTATTTGGTGGACCATACTCACAAGCCTATCCTTGAGCCATAACTATTTGGTGAAGCTTTATTTAGGTCCTTTTGTTGATCCTAGGTTTAGTTATCTGAAGTTGAAAATTACTTTCACAAGTGATTGCGCCCACCATATTTGTAGCCTTCTCGTTTTTTGTCAGGGAGCAGCTAGGGGGCTCAGTGAATAGAAAGCTGGACCTGAAGTCAGGAAGACTCATCTTATTGAGTTCAAATCCAACCTCAGACGCTTATTACCTGTGTTACCCTTGGCAAATCACTTAACACAGTTGACCTCAGTTTCTTCATCTGTAAAATGAGCTGGAAAAGGAAATGGAAAATCACTTTACTGTCATTGTCAAAAAAAAACATCAAATGGGGTCATGAAAACTCAGACAAAATTGAAACAACTCAAAAACAGCAACAAGTAACACCTTTTTTGTCAACATTAGCATCTTTACTCTGTATGTTGTATTGAGATAGGTATATTTATTTCTGTTAAAAGTCATTCACAGCCTGGAACTCTGGGATCCTGAAACTATAAGTCATTTTTCCCCTCTCCTGGTTCCTAGATGACTGTTTAAACCACCTTCTCATATGCAACCACACAGACTCTATAGCTTAGAACAGGAGAAAGCTTTCTGATCAGTACCTTGAGTAGTTTTTTTTTCTCTGCTACAAACTCAGTGTGATCTTGGAGGGTTACTTCTCTGTGTCTCAGCTCCCTCCCTAGTGAAATGAGGGGTTTAGCTTTGAGTTCTAAGGTCTATTTTAGCTCTAAAATCCCAGGAAGAACAAAACAGCAGGAAATTTCCTGCTAATATAGGAGAAAAAAGTCAGTTCTTGCTTCTGCAGATTTTTTTCTTAATTTGAAACATATATTCTGGCTTTGAGAACTAGGTGCAACTCCCATCTGTTTAGTCAATCATGTGCCAGATGGATGTGGGAGGACCAGGAAGTGTATGACCACAGTCTTAGATAATAATAAATATTTAAATGTGTATTTGTTCTTAGTAATGGATTCAGAAGCTGAATGAACATAATTAATTTAAATAATAACAATAATGTACATGAACAGTGAATTTGTACCCTAGCAGAGCATATTGGGATTCACCTACCTTGCCAGGATTCTTTCAGAAGAATGCTGAACCTGAGATTTCACATTCATCTTTCATGAGACACTCCTGTGCAGCTGTCTTCATTCTGCATGATGGTATGACATTATACATCATTCTGAATCTGAGCTTTTCACTCTTCAAGTGTTTACAGAAATTGAGTTTGCTATGATGGAAAATGGAGAGGACTTGGGTGCTAAAATATTGGGGGTCCAGGCCCAGATCCAAAACTTACTATGTGTCTGTGGACAAGTCACTTACTTCATCTTCTGTGAACACCATTTCCTCACATGGAAATAGATATAACAACAATTACACTATCTACCTCACTGGGCTGTTATAAGTTTATTTTTCTCTGAAGTGTAAATTGTTATTCAAATAAGCTATCCAGTAAGTTCCTCCTTATGAATTCTAGAGTTATAGATCTGGAAATGATAGAAACCATGCAATACATCACTCCATTAACTCCAGAGAGATGCTATGATGCTTTTCAAAAAGTCAAGAGGTTCATATCTGAATCTTGACTAACTGCTCTCTGATTTCATTGATTTTGAGTGGAGGATAATATCCACATACTTCAAGAAGGGGTGGGAGTAGAAATTCCTTTTTGAAGGTTTCATTTAACACCTCATTTTTCCATTACTTGTCCCTCATTAATTTGAGGTGAAATTAATTGATATGAGTGCACTGATCAACGTCTTACCCCTCCCCCAACCACACAAGCCTAATAGTAAAGATGTAATTCTTTTTTGCAGAAACAAAGTCTTAAAGAAACTCTCCCATTAAGAAAGTACAAAATAAATTCTCTCTTCCATTGAAGATCAAACTGATGCTGTTCAGCTTATAATATAACCATAGGGTGATAGAGGTAGATCTGGAAGGAACCTTAAAGGCCATCTATTCCAACCCCCTTCCTTTATAAATGAGGAGACGGAGGTCCAGGGAGGACTTGTTCAAGATTAAACAAATTAAAAGTGTTTGAGGTAAGATTAAAACCCCAACCTCTTGATTCCATAGCCAATATATTTTTGCCTGAACCTCTAGTTTCAGAAAATAGATGAGCACAGAGAGGTAAAAAATCTTGCCCAGAACTGCAAAGCCAATGAATGTCAGTGGTAGGAATAAACTCAGTTCTTCCTATTTCTGGTGTGGTTTCATGCATGCATGTATGCATTCATATGTATGTATATATGTATGTGTATATGTATGTATGTATGTATGTATGTATGTATATGTGTGTTGGTGCCTGTCTATTATTGTATTCTGACTTTATGCCCATTCATTCCACTAAAATTATATTTAATTAAGGAAGAATGTACCCCAAATTTATTGAGGAGGAAGGTTTTCTAACTAAGATATTATGTTTATTATATATAGGTGTATATATCAAAACAAGCATATATATGCATGTATATTATAAACACATATATTATATTAATATGAATTAATATATATTGCTATATATGTGTATATAGATATGATAATTTGAAGAGAGAGATTTGGAAATTGCATACAAGTATTAAATATATAGTATATATGTATGTATAATATATTATATCATATGTATATTAATGTTAATATTGTGTGCCTACTAATATACATATTAATGCAAATTGAAACACATATTGTTGCTATATATGCGTATATATATGTGTGTATGTGTGAGAGTATATTTGTGTGTGTATGTGTGTGTATGTGCGTGTGTGTGTGTGTGTGTGTGTGTGTGTGTAATATTTGGAGATACGGATTTGGAAATGGTCTTTGTCTTCCAAAGCATACAAATAACAAAAACATTGTGCAGAAATGATTGAGAATTAATATGAAATGAATGAGAAAACATAATTTGGGATATTATCTGTTTTTCTATTTATGCTATAAAGTATAATGATGGTGTAAGTCCATTGTGTTAAAGTACATAACATAAGTTTATCAAATACATTTATTTTGTACTTTCTTAATGGGAGAGTTTCTTTAAGACCTTGTTTCTGCAAAAAAAAATTACACCATTACTAATAGGCTTATGTGGTTGGTGGGGGAATAAGACATTGTTGATCAGTGCACTCATCAATTAATTTCACCTCACATTAGTGAGGGACAAGTAATGAAGAAAATGAGGTGTTAAATGAAGACTTCAAAAAGGAATTTCTACTCTTACCCCTTCCTGAAGTATGTGGATATTGTCCTCCAGTCAAAATCAATGAAATCAGAGAGCAGCTAGTCAAGATTCAAATATGCACCTCTTTACTCTTTAAAAAGCAGGATAGCATCTCTCTGGAGTTAATTGAGGTTGTAGATAGATGTAAGGGATTTGAGTTCTGGCAAAAGAAAATCAGCTATGAAAAAAGAACTCAGCTCTTGAGAGTGAATCATGTCTGGGATGCAAGGGGTTTCACTGTTCACTGTTCATGGGGTCCTGCAGTGGAGCCTTTAGGAGACTATATCCAATAAACGCTAAGCCCAATAAGTCAAGTTATGAGATAGGAGGTGCTTTGTCAAGAAAAAAAGGGAGAAAACTGCTCTGAGGAATGCAGATTTTGTGAGTGGAAAAGAGAGCAAATCCTGACCATTATGAGTTGAATTGTGGAAAAAAAAAACAAATCTAGAAAGTCCAGTTGAGTGATACGTCCAGGAGGGATTGAGCTAAAGAGCATGGTGGCATGAACATGGAAGGACATGAGGGGTCTTCTAGGGCCAGACTATGAATTAATTGCCTTGAACACTTGTGTTTCCTAAATTGGTTCTCATATTCAATAGTTACTCCCTCTCTTACCACTGTAATTGTATTTAATTATGGAAGAATGTAACTTAGATTTATGAAGGGAAGGCTTTGTTACTAAAATGCTTGTGTTGCCACCTCAGTAAATGTTATTGTTTTGAAATATTTGTATTTATAGTCTGATTATTACAGGTAAGTGTATGGATAGAAGCCCATAAATGAAAAAAAGAAATATTAAGTGCTTACTGTATGGCAGTCTCAGTGCTAAGCATTAAGGATACCAAAAAAAAAAAAAAAAGCAATCAGAGTCTGCCTTAAGAGAGTTTATATTCCAGTATAAGTCAACACATGTAAGAAGAGGGAGAGTTAGAAATGAGGGGGGACAGAATAAAGAAGCACACTTGGTAGCATGGTTTGGAGAGATGGCCAGGATGTGACATATTTAGCAAATAGGGAGAAATCTCATCACTCAGAGCTCAATGTTTCAGGAACCAAACCCTGAGTTCTACTGGGAGGAGAGAGGGGGTCAGAGTACAAGAGACATGACTTGGAAATGGTTAGGAAATGGCATAATGTACAGAGTCAGGTAAGGTAAAATCATACCTTTTAGAGGATAAGTTGTAATTTTTGGAATGCAGAGTCACAGAGTACCTTAATTGGACAAAGCTGAGAACACACATCCTTGGAATACTGAATTAAGCAACTAGATATCAATGTATAACGACAGCCTCAGAGATATTTCTAGGAAGGTATTATATAACTACCTACTCTTACAATTTTTATAAACTTTCACTTAGTATTCTAGTGAATACTAGCAACACTCAAATTCAGATTCTATTGGATGGAAAAGGGAGCTATAATACTTCCTGAATATACCATTTCTGAGAGACAAGATGGTGTAAGTTGAAAACATTTTGCAACATAAAAAAACCTTATGGAACTGACTGAAATAGTGAAGGGTTGAATGATTTGCCCCACTTCATAAAGCTACTATATGCTGAGGACTGATTTAAGCCCAGGTGTTTCTGACTAAAATCAGTTCCTTCTTTACTATATCACAGCACTTCTCCAGACTTTAAACAACATGGGCACTAAATAAAAATTTGTTGAATTAAATTGACATGGAATGGCAGAACCTGTGGATTAATTCATGTGGAGGCACATGATAACGTAGCTTTCAAGCACAGCCTACTTGCTGTCTTCCTGATTGTGTGTCTGTGTGGGGGGGGGGGGGTATATTTCTGTTTTATAGGTAAGAAAACTGAGGATAGAAAGATTAAATGATTTATTTGTCTATACTCACCCACTGAGTTTATGGCAGAGCAAGGATTAAAACTCATAAGTAAGTCATTGTTTCTGGTGGAGTGTTTTTTCAGCATATCATAATGTCTTTCTACAATGATTCAATATTAATTCAATAAAATAAGTCACATTCGTATGTCTTAATCTGACATATGCTATTGTGTGATAGGATATGTATGATACCTTCTTGATGCCAACTAATTTTATTTTTTTACATTAATAACCCATATCATAGCTAGCTAACATGAGCTACCCTTTATATAGCTTGTTAAGGTTTGCAAAAGCACACAACAAATATTACCTCATTTTATTCTCACAATAACCCTGATAAGGAGATGCTGCTATTATCTGCATTTTACAAATTGGGAAAATGAGGCTAAAAGAGGTTAGATAACTTGCCCTGGTGCACACAATTAAGTGTTTGAAGTTGGTTTTGAACTTAGGTCTTTTTGACTCCAAGTCTAATATGCCATCCACTGTGCCAACTGCCAGACTTCCTGATAATATTTTAAGGCTTTTTTTAAACCATTTATTCTATGGTTCAACTATTATGCCCATTTCACAGATGAAGAAAATGGCACTCTGAGAGACTAATTTATATGCCTGTGATTACATACAGCTAATAAGCATTGATGGTCTAGAGTCTAACCTAGCTGTTCTGATTTTTAATCTAATGATCTATTTACTGAAACATGTTTTTATGAAGCAACTACTGAGTATAAGATTGTAATGTGGTAAACAAACATCATTTTGTCATACATTACTTGCTTTTTAAGGTAGAAATTAAAATGGCAGATTTGTGTCTGATTTTTGAGCAACAGATGTATTTTAATGTATCATTTCAAATAAAATGAAGATAGATATGTAACTTTAAAACAGAACCAATAACACATCTCAGAACATTTCATAATTTCTTGGTAAAAATAAGGCAGATATTGTTGTTCTAGTTGGGTCATTTTCAATCTATTCCAATTCTTCATAACTCCATTTGTGGTTTTCATGGCAGAGATACTGGAGTGGTTTGCCATTTCCTTCTCCAGTTCCTTTTACATATGAGGAAATTGAGGCAAACAGGGTTCAGTTATTTGTCCAGGATAACAGAGCTAGAATGTATCTAATTCCATAACCGAACTCAAGAAGATGAGCCTTCCTGATTTCAAGCCTGGTACTCTACACATTCCACCCCCTAGCTGCCCTTGAGGCAGAATACAATGATTGAGTACATATGCACAAGAGGTTTTTGTTTTGGTACTTGGTGGTCCTCAGACTGAATCACAGAATCATGGTATATCTGAACCACAAGCTCATTTAGTCCAATCTCCTAATTTTATAGATAAGGAAAAAGAGACATTGACATGCCTTGCTTAAAATCACATGGCTTTGTTGATAGAAGAATCCAGATTTTCTGACCCCAGTTCTAATGATTTTCTTCATATAGCAAATGTTTTGAACACTTACAAACTTAAACTATTCCAAAAGTCTATTGTCATAATTATGATGTGTGACCTTGAGTTGTCACTTAACCTCTCTAAACTTCAATTTCTTTCTCTACAAATTTAACAATATGAAATTAGATGGCCTCAGAGTTCCTTTTTCAATAGTAGGCCTATGGTTCTATCAATCAAGCACCTACTGTATTCCAAGTACTATGACCTGGGATTAAAAACCTCTTTCCTCCTCTGCACATTAAAGGAATTGAAATAGATGTTCACTAAGGCTTCTTTCAGTATCTTTGTTTCTTTTTGTTTTGTTTTGTTTTTTAAGATTGAGTCTCTCTAACTCACTCAGATTGGAGGTATAGTGGCCTGATCCCAATACTTATCACAGAGTCTTTAATTAGTTCCATTTTTTTCCAATCTCCCCAAGTCTACTCCTCCTTAAACTTATGGCTCCATGTCCCTGGGAGCTCACCAAATTGGTGCCAGATTTAGTAGACACTGGATAAGCTTTACCCTACTGCAGGTCAGTACTCTTGGACTCAAGTGATCTGTCAGTCTCAGCCTCCCCAGCAACAAGAACTACAAGGCTAGTACTACCATGCATATCATCCTTTCTAGTTCTAATAGTTTCTGATTTTGTGCAGTACATTGTTCACAGGAAAGGGTAAGGGAATGAAGGGTACAGCATTTATTTTTTTAAACAAATGCTTTAACAACTTCTGTTTTACATCATTCATATCATTTCCCCCCATTATTCCCCTACCCAACCTCCCAGAATAGCAGTCCCACAAGATATTGCTTCCTCCAATCTGCTCTGCTCTCCCATACCTTCTCCCATACCACTTCGACTTTTCCATTAGAGCAAGGTGAATCTTTGTGTCCCAATGCCTGCACATCTTATCTCCCAATTACAAGCAAAAGAGTATTAATAATAGTATTTATATGTATATTTAAACATTTAATGTTAATACCTCAAATTTCAGATCTATTACCTTCCTTCCTTGTCACCCATTCCCTCTGGGGAGATAAGTAATTCAGTATATGTTGTACATGTCTAGCTATGCAAAACATTATCATAGTAGATATATGGTACAAGGCTGCTTATAATTCCCTCCCACTCATGCCACCCCCGACCTGGTCCATTCCCTACATGATCCTGTCCCTATTCCATACTGAGTACTTCCACCCTCCCCTCCCCCCAAGGATGCCCTCCCATCCATCATCCTTCCTCTCATCCCCCTTCCCCCTCTTCTGCTGCAGGTCGAGATATCTCATTTAGTATGTATGTCATTCTCTCCCTGAACCAAATTCAATGAGATTGTGGTTTTGGCTTTTTTGCCTTCCTATTCTCACCCTCCCTTGCAACCACATCCCCTTGCTTCTTCTGCATAAGACAGTTTACCCTACCCTGTCTCTCCCCATCTCCTCTTGCCATTTTCCTCACTCACGTCATAATTTCATCCCTTGAGTATTCTCCCTTCCCAACAAATTCATCCTATGCCCTCTATCCAATTATTACTGTAACCATATACACACACACCCTTCTTCCATTATTTTCATAGTGAGAAAGGTATCATTAGTCACAGTTATTGCTTTTCCATGTAGAAATGTAAATAGCAGGTGGCACAGCGAATAGAGTGCTGGCCCTGGAGTCAGAAGGACCTGAGTTCGGAGCCGGCCTCTGACACTTAAATCCACACAAACAAACAAACAAACAAAAAAAAACCTAGCCGTGTAACCTTGGGCAAGTTTCTTAACCCCAATTGCCCTAAAGGGGCAGCTAGGCGGCGCAGTGAGTAAGAGCGCCGGCCTCGGAGTTAGGATGACCCGAGATCAAATCCGGCCTCAGAAAATGAGAACCCACACATAAATAATGACTAGCCGTGTAACCTTGAGCAAGTTACTTAACCCCAATTGCTTTAAAAAAATGAAATGTAAATAGTTCAACTTTGATAAGTTCCTTTTGATTTCTTTTCCCTGATTACCTTCTCAGGAATCTCTTCCCTCTTGTGTCTGGATGTCAAATTTTCTATTCAATTCTGGTTTTTTCCTCAAGAATGCTTAAAAGTCCTCTATTCCACTGAATGACCATATTTTCCCCTGAAACAAAATATTCAATTTTGCTGGGTAGGTGACCCTTGGGTTCATTCCCAGTTCTTTTGCCCTCTGGAATATCATATTTCCATGCCCTTCAATCCCTCAGTGTAGAAGCTGCCAGGTCGTGGGCTATTCTGATTGTGTTTCCACAATATTGAAATTGTTTCTCCCTGGCTGCTTGTAGTATTTTATCCTTGATCTGGGGATTCTGGAACCTGGCTATAATATTCCTGGGAGATTTCTTTTGGGGATCTTTTCAGGAGGTGATCTGTGGATTCTTTCAACCTCTATTTTGCCCTCTGGATCTAAAACATCGGGGCAATTTTCCTTGAGAATTTCTTGAAGGGTGATTTCTAGGTTCTTTCTTTGATCATGGCTTTCAGGTAGTCCAATAATTTTTAAATTGTCTCTCCTGGATCTATTTTCCAGGTCAGTGGTTTTCCCCATGAGATATTTCACATTGCCTTCTAATCTTTCATTTGTTTGGATCTGCTTAACAGCATCTTGATTTCTCATAAAGTTATTAGCTTCCATTTGCTCCAGTCTAACTCTGAAGGAATGAATCTCCTCAGTGAACTTTTGAGATTCTTTTTCCATCTGGTAAATTCGGCTTTTTAAGGCATTCTTCTCTTCATTGCCCTTTTGGGCCTCCTTTGCCATTTGAGTTAGTCTATTCTTAAGGTGTTGTTTTCCTCAGTCAGACTGTTAACCCTCATTTCATACTTTTCCTGCATCCTTCTCATTTCTCTTTCCAATTTTTCTTCCACTTCTCTTATTTGATTTTTAAAGTCCTTCTTAAGGTCCTCTATGGCCTGCAACCTGCTCATGGTTTCCCCTGGGGCTTTTGGAGCAGGACTTCTGAACTCACAGTCCTTTTCCCGCTCTATGCCCCCAAAATAGGAGTCTAGGGTTGCATTTTTCTGTTTCCTTTGCCTTGGCATATTGCCACTTAATTAGTTGACTTTTGGGCTTGTTGCCACACTATGGCTTTAAGGCCAGATAGAGGAATTTTTGTCCCGAAAGTATGGGGGGCAACTTCCATTTCTGGCAAGCTGGAAACCCACCCACAACTTCCACCCCAGATCACAATCCAGATCCAGGGAGGTTAAAGCAAGAGCAATTACCCCCCCCAAGACAGATCACTGGATCTCCCTACAGTTTGCAGGCCAGGAACTGGAGCTGCCTCTGAAAACTACAAAATGGTGTGTCTCCTCAGCAGCTTCTAGCACCCAGGGGAGGAAGCCGACGCATTCCCCAAATACTGGTCCAAAAGTCCATAGGACACTAACCTCTTACTTTGTCCTAGGCATGTTGACAATTCTGGAGTCGCCACAGCTGCTGGTGTTCTGGGGTCTCTCCAGCCAGTTGCTGGCCCTGCTGCCCTGGGGCTAAAATCTCGGCTCACGGGGACCTGGGCTCTGCTCTGCTTAGCTCCCCATGCTCTGCGTGCTGCGTGCTGCCAGCTCCCAGAGTGCTGTGATGGTCCTTCCTCCAGGGCTGCTGGGCTGTCCTCAGCGGGAGTTTAGCTTCTCTGTGTCGTTCTGTGGGTGCTGGGGCTCCAGAAGTTGTTCAGAGTCCCCTTTTACATAGTTTTCGGGGAATCTGGGGGCAGAGTGGCTTGGATGAGCTGTTTCTACTCCGCCATCTTGGACACATGGAGCTTTCTATCAGCATTTATTAAGTACATACTATGTGCGAGGCATTATGCTAACACACTTTACAAATACCTCATTTGATTAGAGAACAATGACTTTCATCAATATTCCTTGTTTTCATTTTGCTATTGAAAACATGGCAAATGATTGGGATGTTAATAGCATAGGGGCAAGTATAGCTTTCTTTCCATTTATCTATGTGCCACAGTCCACCCAGGTTGATAAGCTGAAATAATGCATTTACAATTTGAATGGTGTACTACAGAATAATGTGAGGAAAGAACATTAGCTAAAACCAAATGTTTCTCCCTCTTCCATCACAGTCTCTTGGAGGTGACCAAACATATGTCTATCCACCCCCATAGTAATACTCAGCACTGTCACAGCTGTGTTCCTTGATGTGTGAGACAGCTCCAGGGTATCAAAGGGGAAAGGAGAAAAGACTGTTCAACCCCAATTGCCATAGCAACATCAGCCTTGGTTTTACTCTACTCTGCTTTTCCTTTCTCCTTTAATACTACCCCCTCATATTAATAAGATGATATTACAAGCCTAGGAATTAGCAGAATCTAGTGCTAGCTTGGAGTTTTCTATGTACTAGCTGTGTATCTTACGTCACTGAAATGTCTCAGAGCTTCAGTTTCTTCCTCTGTTAAGTGAGAAGACTGGACTGGGTCATATAACAGTTCCAAATTTCTTCTGAGTTTATATGTCTGTACTAGAGACTTACTTGTGTTTGCCTATCTAGAGAACTTTGGAATTAACCAGAAACTCGGTTCTTCATTTACTTATGAGAGAAGAGCAGTGGCTATAGAAAGACAGAGATAGAAACAGAGACAGAGAGAAAGAGAGAAAGGCACAGAGACACAGAAAGACAGAGACTGGAAGTACTATGAAAACATTTTGTGTAACTACATATGTACAACCTATATTGCTTGTCTTCTCAGTAAGGGTGGGTGAGGAGGAAAGAAGGAAAAGAATCTGGAAGTCAAGGTTTTAAAAACAAATGTTAAAAAATGTTTTTTACATGCAACTGGGAAATAAGGTATACAGATACTGGGGTATAGAAATCCATCTTGCGCTACTAGAAAGTTAGGGGAGAGGATGGGGGAGGATATAGGAGAGAGCATATCGGGAGAAGAGGTATTAAGTAGGCATGATATCTTGGGATGGGGGTGGAGGAGAGAGAGGGAGAAAATTTGTAACTCAAAATCTTGTGCAAATGAATGTTGAAAACCATAAATAAATAAATAAACAAACAAACAAATAAATGAATGAATAAATGGATGGATGGATAGATGGATAGATGGATGGATGGATGGATGGATGGATGGATGAATAAATAAATAAAATATTTTTAAAAATAAAAAAAAAGACGTTAAGTTGAAAATCTCTGTTAAAAGAATTTTCCGAGATTTCCTCCAAACTATGTAAAAGGGGACTTTGAACAACTTCTGGAGCCCCAGAACCCACAGAAAGACACAGAGAAGCTAACTTCCCTCTGAGGACCGCAGTGCAGGAAGGACCAGCACAGCAGTCTGGGAGCTGGCAGCACGCAGAGCACAGGGAGCTGAGCACAGGTCCAGTCCACCTGAGTTGCGGCTTTAGCCCCAGGGCGGCAGGGCAAGCAACTGGCTAGAGGGACCCCAGAACACCAGCAGCTGTTATGATTCCAGATTTATCAACATAGACATGCCTAGGACAAAGTGAGAGGTTAGTGCCCTATGGAATTTGGGACCAGTATTTGGGGAATGCATCGGCTTCCTCCCCTGGGGGCTAGAAGCTGCTGAGGAGACACACCATTTTGTACTTTTCAGAGGCAGCTCCACCTCCTGGCCTGCAAACTGTAGGGAGATCCAGTGATCAGTCTTGGGGGGTAATTGCTCTTGCTTTAACCTCCCTGGATCTGGATTGTGATTTGGGGTGGAGGTCGTGGGTAGGTTTCCAGCTTGCAAGAAATGGAAGTTGCTCCCCCACACGTTCGGGAGGGAAGCTCCCCTGTCTGGTGGCAGAGTCCTGCTGTGGCAACAAGCCCAAAAGTCAAGTAATTGAGTGGCAACATGCCAAGTCAAAGGAAACAAATTAAACAGAAAAATACAACCCTAGACTCCTACTTTGGGGGCAAGGAGGGTCGAAGTATGGAGTGGGAAGAGGACTGTGAGGTCAGAAGTCCTGCTCCAAAAGCCCCAGGGGAAAACATGAGCGGGTTGCAGGCCATAGAGGCCCTTAAGAAGGACTTTAAAAATCAAATAAGAGAAGTGGAGGAAAAATTGGAAAGAGAAATGAGAAGGATGCAGGAAAAGTATGAAATGAGGGTTAACAGTCTGACTGAGGAAAACAACACCTTAAGAATAGACTAACTCAAATGGCAAAGGAGGCCCAAAAGGGCAATGAGGAGAAGAATGCCTTAAAAAGCCGAATTTGCCAGAAGGAAAAAGAATCTCAAAAGCTCACTGAGGAGATTCATTCCTTCAGAGTTAGACTGGAGCAAATGGAAGCTAATGACTTTATGAGAAATCAAGATGCTGTTAAGCAGATCCAAACAAATGAAAGAGTAGAAGGCAATGTGAAATATCTCATGGGAAAAAACCACTGACCTGGAAAATAGATCCAGGAGAGACAATTTAAAAATTATTGGACTACCTGAAAGCCATGATCAAAGAAAGAAGCTAGAAATCACCCTTCAAGAAATTCTCGGGGCGGAGCCAAGATGGCGGAGTAGAAACAGCTCGTCCAAGCCTCTCTGCCCCCAGATTCTCCACAAGCTATGTAAAAAAGGACTCTGAAAAACTTCTGGAGCCCCAGCACCCACAGAACGACACAGAGAAGCTAACCTCCCGCTGAGGACAGCCCAGCACCCTGCAGGAAGGACCAGTGCAGTGGTCTGGGAGCCGGCAGCGCACAGAGCGCAGGAGCCGAGCTGAGCCCAGGTCCACGTGAGCCGAGGTTTTAGCCCCAGGGCGGCAGGGCCAGCAGCCCGCTGGAGGAACCCCAGAACACCAGGAACTGTGGAGACGCCAGAATTATCAACATAGACTTGCCTAGGACAAAGTAAGAGGTTAGTGTCCTATGGACTTTGGGACCTGTATTTGGGGAATGCGTCAGCTCCCTCCCCTGGGGGCTAGAAGCTGCTGAGGAGACACGCCACTGTGTAGTTTTCAGAGGCATTTCCGGCTCCCAGCCTACAAATCGTGGGGAGATCCAGCGATCAGTCTTGGGGGGTAATCGCTCTTGCTTTAACCTCCCTGGATCTGGATTGTGATCTAGGGTGGAAGTTGTGGGTGGGTTTACAGCTTGCCAGAAACGGAAGTTGCCCCCCACACGTTAGGGACGAAAATTCCTCTATCTGGCCTTAAAGCCATAGTGTGGCAACAAGCCCAAAAGTCAAGCAATTAAGTGGCAACATGCCAAGGCAAAGGAAACAGAAAAATGCAACCCTAGACTCCTATTTTGGGGGCATAGAGCGGGAAAAGGACTTTGAGGTCAGAAGTCCTGCTCCAAAAGCCCCAGGGGAAAACATGAGTGGGTTGCAGGCCATAGAGGACCTTAAGAAGGACTTTAAAAATCAAATAAGAGAAGTGGAGGAAAAATTGGAAAGAGAAATGAGAAGGATGCAGGAAAAGTATGAAATGAGGGTCAACAGCCTGACTGAGGAAAACAACACCTTAAAAAATAGACTAGCTCAAATGGCAAAGGAGGCCCAAAAGGGCATTGAGGAGAAGAATGCCTTAAAAAGTCGAATTTGCCAGATGGAAAAAGAATCTCAAAAGTTCACTGAGGAGATTCATTCCTTCAGAGTTAGACTGGAGCAAATGGAAGCTAATGACTTTATGAGAAATCAAGATGCTGTTAAGCAGATCCAAACAAACGAAAGATTAGAAGGCAATGTGAAATATCTCATGGGAAAAACCACTGACCTGGAAAATAGATCCAGGAGAGACAATTTAAAAATTATTGGACTACCTGAAAGCCATGATCAAAGAAAGAACCTAGAAATCACCCTTCAAGAAATTCTCAAGGAAAATTGCCCTGATGTTTTAGATCCAGAGGGCAACATAGAGGTTGAAAGAATCCACGATCACCTCCTGAAAAAGATCCCAAAAAGAAAACTCCCAGGAATATTATAGCCAGGTTCCAGAATCCCCAGATCAAGGAGAAAATACTACAAGCAGCCAGGAAGAAACAATTTCAATATTGTGGAAACACAATCAGAATAGCCCAGGACCTGGCAGCTTCTACACTGAGGGATCGAAGGGCATGGAATATGATATTCCAGAGGGCAAAAGAACTGGGAATGAACCCAAGGGTCACCTACCCAGCAAAACTGAGTATTTTGTTTCAGGGGAAAATATGGTCATTCAGTGGAATAGAGGACTTTCAAGCATTCTTGAGGAAAAAACCAGAGTTGAATAGAAAATTTGACATCCAGACACAAGAAGGAAGAGATGCCTGAGAAGGTAATCAGGGAAAAGAAATCAAAAGGAACTTATCAAAGTTGAACTATTTACATTCCTATATGGAAAAGCAATAACTGTGACTGATGATATCTTTCTCACTATGAAAATAATGGAAGAAGGGTGTGTGGTCATATGAATACATATGTGAATGTGTGTGTATATGGTTACAGTTATATATGGATAGAGGGCATAGGTTGAATTTGTTGGGAAGGGAGAATACTCAAGGGATGAAATTATGAGGTGAGAGAGGAAAGTGGCAAGAGGAGATGGGGAGAGACATGGTAGGGTAAACTATCTCATGTAGGGGAAGTGGGTGCAAAGGAGGGGGAGAATAAGGAAGGCTAAAAAGGCAAAACCACATTCACATTGAATTTGGTTCAGGGAGAAAATGACATACATACTAAATGGGATATCTCAACCTGCAGCAGGATAGGGGGAAGGGGGATGAGAGGAGGGATGATGGATGGGAGGGCATCCTTGGGGTGAGGGGAGGTTGGAAGTACCCACTATAGAAGAGGGACAGGATCATGTAGGGAATGGACCAGGTGGGGGGTGGGATGAGTGGGAGGGAATTATAAGCAGCCTTGTACAATATATCTACTATGATAATGTTTTGCATAGCTAGACATGTACAACATATACTGAATTACTTATATCCCAAGAAGGAATGGGTGACAAGGGAGGAAGGAAATGGATCTGAAATTCGAGGTCGTATCATTAAATGTTTCAAATATATATATAAATACTATTATTAATACTCTTTTGCCTATAATTGGGAGATAAGATGTGCAGGCATTGGGACACAAAGATTCATCTTCCTCTAATGGAAAAGTCGATGGGGGTATGGGAGAAGGTATGGGAGAGAGCAGATTGGAGGAAGCGATATCTTGTGGGACTGCTATTCTGGGAGGTTGGGTAGGGGAATAATGGGGGGAAAATGATTGTAACTCAAAATCTGGCGGAAATGAATGATGTAAAACAGAAGTTAATAAAGTATTTGTTTAATAAAGAAAAAAAAAAAGAAATTCTCAAAGAAACTGCCCTGATGTTTTAGAGCCAGAGGGCAAAATAGAGGTTGAAAGAATCCACAGATCACCTCCTGAAAAAGATCCCCAAAAGAAAACTCCCAGGAATATTATAGCCAGGTTCCAGAATTCCCAGATCAAGCAGAAAATACTCTAAGCAGCCAGGAAAAAACAGTTTCAATATTGTGGAAAGACAATCAGAATAGCACAGGACCTGGCAGCTTCTACACAGGGATCGAAGGACATGGAATACAATATTCCAGAGGGCAAAAGAACTGGGAATGAACCCAAGGGTCACCTACCCAGCAAAACTGAGTATTTTGTTTAAGGGGAAAATATGGTCATTCAGTGGAATAGAGGACTTTCAAGCATTCTTGAGGAAAAAACCAGAATTGAATAGAAAATTTGACATCCAGACACAAGAAGCAGGAGATGCCTGAGAAGGTAATCAGGGAAAAGAAATAAAAAGGAACTTACCAAAGTTGAGCTATTTACATTCCTATATGGAAAAACAATAACTGTGATTGAAGAAATCTTTCTCAGTATGAAAATAATGGAAGAAGGGTGTATGGTCATGTGAATACATATGTGAATGTGTGTGTATATGGTTACAATTATATATGGATAGAGGGCATAGGTTGAATTTGTTGGGAAGGGAGGATACTCAAGGGGTGAAGTTGTGAGGTGGCAGAGGAAAGTGGCAGGAGGAGATGGGGAGAGACGGGGCAGGGGGGGAAACTATTTCATGTAGAGGAAGCAGGAGGAAATGGTTGCAGGGGAGGGGAAAAATAGGAAGGCAAAAATGGCAAAACCACATTCTCATCGAATTTGGTTCAGGGAGAGAATGACATACATACTAAGTGGGACATCTCAACCCACTGCAGAATGGGGGGAAGGGGGGTGAGAGGAGGGATTATGGATGGGAGGGCATCCTTGGGGGGAGGGAAGGTTGGAGGTACCCACTATCGAAGAGGGGCAGGATCAAGTGGGGAATGGACCAGGTGGGGGGTGGGATGAGGGGGAGGGAATTATAAGCAGCCTTGTACAATATATCTACTATGATAATGTTTTGCATAGCTAGACATGCACAGCATATACTGAATTACTTATCTCCCCTGAGGGAATGGGTGACAAGGGAGGAAGGAAATGGATCTGAAATTCAAGGTCTTAAGATTAAATGTTTCAAATATATATAAATACTATTATTAATATTCTTTTGCTTGTAATTGGGAGATAAGATGTGCAGACATTGGGACACAAAGATTTACCTTCCTCTAACAGAGACGTCGAAGGGGGTGTGGGAGAGGATAGGGGAGAGAGCAGATTGGAGGAAGCGATGCTTGCGGGACTGCTGTTCTGGGAGGGTGGGTAGGGGAAAAATGGGGGGGGGGGAATGATTGTAACTCAAAATCTGGCAGAAATGAATGATGTAAAACAGAAGTTAATAAAGCATTTGTTTAAATAAAAAATTATTAAAAAAAAAAAGAATTTTCGTCACTTAGAAATTTCCTATACCATTATTCAAGTCTTTATCTCTAGCCTGTAAACATTCATATGTATAAACATATAGACTTGTATACATATATCTGAATGTGCACAAATACACACACACACACACACACACACACACACACACAAAATGAATGAAATAATCCCTGCTTTTGAAGAATTTAATTCCTAATGAAGAGATAAGTACTACATATATATATATATATATATATATTTATGTACATATATCCTATATACATATACACAAAAGCAATGTATGAAACTATCTCTGATTTTAAAAAATTAATATCCCAATGGGGAGACAAGAAGTATACAGAGAAATATACTATAAATATTTATGTGAAAATACATGTATATTTGTATATGTGTGCATATATGTATATCAATGCATGTTTGCATATACATATGCAAGCATAGATGCATGTGAATTCCATGGGATACATATTGTGTACATTTGATATTTGCATACATGTGTATGCACATGCATACACAATCATATATGTGTGCATGTACATGGTAGTATCATTCATTGTGTTTGTATTTCTAGTACCTAGAATGGTTCTTGGCAGATACTAGGCATTTAATAACTGGCTGTTGATTGGTTGATTAATTGGTCAATTTCTTTCCTCCATCCTAAACCAACATTACACTTCCTTATACAACACTCTCTTGAGGCCCCTCACTACCCAAGTTTCCTTGATAAAGTAGCAGCCCAATTATTCTTTTTATAATTCTCTTCTGCATTCTACTTTATTGTTAGAGTGTTTTTTTTTGGGGGGGGGGTTATTTTTGACATTTTATCTAGAGACCACATAATATTTTATAAAATCCCAGTCAAAACTATTGATCGTTTTTAGTCTTCTTTAGAAGAAATTTCAATTATTAGTGAGACTGATTTTATTAATAAAAATGAAGATGAAAAAACAAATGGAAGAATTATTTTCATTCAAAGACCATCTTAGCTTTTTAGTAAATGAAAATTGACAACAAATAAAAGCTCCAGTGTAGTCTTCCCAATGGTGCATCTCCCACCCCTTCTATAAAAAGCATTTTGGACCTAAATCATTATTTTCCAGATAGAAAAAGTCTTTCCTGTAAGTATACCTGATAAAACAACCTAGAAACAGGAACCTTTTTTGAGGACCTGAATTCTCCAATATTACTTTACTTTCAAAAACTACCTGCTTTCTTTTTTTTTCCCACCTCAAAGAAAAGAAATAGAAAGACTCTATATGGCAAAGCTATATAGATATAGTTTTTTCCCCACATCTTCATGGAAGAACTTGAACTTTATTCTTTTTTATATTTTCAGCACCCAGAGCTCTCCAAAGAATTACAGCAGAATAATCAAAAGTGAGTCTCTCAGAAAACTCTCATCATCCCTGCCTCTATTCCTTTTTCTCCTGCCCCTCCCTTATTTTCATTTTTTAACAAACAAAAACAATAACTTGTTAAATATTTACTTCCCATGGTTTTAATAAACATAAATTTAATCTACTTCATTTTAAAATAGTGATTGTCACATTCTCTTTGACATTCCTTTTGGATTGAATATTACTGAGTATCACAGAGAATTTGGTGGTTGAGAAACAAGGTGCAAAACAAATAGTTTGCTTTGGTTTTGGGGGGATAGAATGGGGAGGTGAGCTTCAATGCTGGTTGAGTTATCTTTCATTTCATATGCAAATAGATAGAAATAGTATGGTATAATGGAAAGGAGATTGGCTTGGAAGCTAGTTGGTACCACAGGGTATTGTACCCTGAGTCCTCAAATCCAGTCTCAGACACTTGCTATGTGACTTTGAAAAAAATCACTTAACCTCTTTCTACTTTGATTTTCTCATCTGTAAAATGGAGATAATTGCACATACTTCAAAAATTATTGAATAAATTAACTAATGAGAAAGTATTTATAAAATACTGTAATGGTAATGGGATTTGAAGATCTTTCATGCCCCTCGTATTGGCAAACAAACAGGTATTTAGCACTTTGTTTCAAGTTCATGATTATGTCAAGTATTAAGATCCAAAACTTGTGAATCCCACAGTGGAATGAACTTGCTGATGTAACAGGAAGGGGCAGAACAGGGAGGAGCTAATACCATATATAAAAAAAATCCCAAGCTAGGGAGCCAGAATTTCTGCTGAGAACTTCTGAGAGCCAGCCAGAACTGCTGGGAGCCAGAACTGCTAGGAGCAGCAGCATGGAGGCTGAGGAGCTACCATGAGTGAGGAGAAGAGGATCCTTGCTTGAGGGAGTGAGTGAGGAGGAGAATCCTTGCTTGAGAGAGCCTGTTTTGTTTTGAAGGCTTGGGAATGTGGGTGTTTGCTGCATTGACCATGTGTACTACTTTGGTGGTTACTATAATGATTTGACCTTCTTATTTGGGGATTCAGTTTTCTGATATTTGAATAAAGGCTTTGGTTCTGTCCTCCATGTGGAGAGCCTGTTATATTCTGTGATTCACAACTATTCATAGCCACCATGGGTGTAGTGAATATTACATTGTTATTACAAGTACTTTGCTAACATTAAAGTGCTATGTAAATGCTAATCATGATTATATTTTAAATCATGATCATTATCATTATTAGATGTGAGTTCAAGTACTATTTACTTGCTATAAGACGATGGAATAAGCTTTTTCTTCAATCATAGGATTATAGCTTTAGAGATAGAAAAGTACCTTTTCCACACAACACACACATTTTCAGTCTCCTTTTATGTATTTTCTCCTTTGGGAATGTAAGCTTCTTATGGACAAAGACTGTTTTTTTGCTTCCATTTATATTTCAATCACTTAGTACAGTGATTGACACTTATTAAGGACTTAATAAATGCTTGCTGACTAAGAAGTAATTGAGTCTAATTCCCTTCCTTTACTATGTGGAAAGTGAGGTGCAGATTTTCCCATGGTCACACATCTAATAAGTATCTGAGGCAGAACTGATAGCAATTTCATGATTCTACATTTAGACCTCTATTCATTGCATTGTTGTTCAATTGTTTCAGTCATGTCTGACACTTCATGACCCAATTTGGAATTTTCTTGACAATTTCATTCTCCAGCTCATTTTACAAATGAGGAACTGAGGCAAAATGTATTAAGAGACTTTTCCAGGGTCACACAGCTGGTGTTTGAGGTCATAGTTGAACTAAGGAAGGTCTTCCTGACTCCAGGTCTAATGCTCTATCTACCATAACACCTAGCTGCTCATCAACCTCTCTATAACTTTCTAAACCAAAGGCCCATTCCAGGCCACCAAGGCACTTTGTGCAATTTCCTCCCAATTCAAATGTAAGCTCCTTGAAGGCAGGATTATCTTTGATTTTGTATTTATATCCCCAGCATTTAGTATAATTCTTGCTACTTAGAAAGCATTTAATACATAATACTATTACTACTAATGATTGATAGCATTTATATAGTCATTTAAGGTTTACAAAGCACATTACAAATATCATCTCATTTTAAGTGCTCTGAGTTAATTCGTTTGGCCTCTACCATTACTTCTTGTGGGACCCTGGCCGAGCCACTTAGTTTTTTTTTTTGAACTTTTTTAAAAATAAAATTAGGAGTTCCCTTTCTCTGATATCTCTTTTCTCTAAAATCCCATGACTTGTAGACAAATGTTTTCATTTATTTTTACACTCTGTACATGGTGCTAGAGATACAGACAAAAAGAAAATCATCCTCAATCTCAAGAAGGATAATTATGTTATCAAAACCTTGTCATGACTTCTAGATGCAAATGAAGGAAAACATGAGAAAATACTGAGATACTGAATCTTCCAGGAAGAAAAAAGTTACTGAGGTAGATGGTGGAGAAAAGGCAGCAACTTGTCTAAATTTTCTCCTTGAATCCCTTTAAATAATGCCATAAAACAATTCCTAAAGCAGGAAAACCCACAAAAGGGTAGGGTAAATAACTTTCCAGCCAAAGAGAACTTAGAAAGTTTACAGAAAGGGTGTGATGCACCTGAGTGACAACTGAGGATAGTTCAGATCAGGGGATACACACCAGAGAAGACCAGATCCCAGTAAACCAGCAGCCTTGGGAGTGATTGAATCAGCAGCAGTAGCAGCTGCTTCCAGAGCCTTCAGCCCACAGGTGATAAAGAGGCTGAACAACTGATCAAAAGGACATTATAGGTCTTTCTTTGCTGGCCCTGGGGGAAGGGCTCTGTTACTTTGCCAATACTCAGTTCTGAGTTAAAGTCCTGGGTGGCTGTCCCAGTGTGAGGAGGACCAGTAGCACACCAGAAATTGCAGGCACAGAGAAGCAGGAACTTCATCACAGTTCCAGGATAGAATATAGTGATTGAGGTTACTTACAGACCAGAGCACAGGCCAGGAGAGAAGTAGACATGCCTCTCCTTAGATAATAATACCTTAAAAAAACTGAAAACTTACAAGTCCCAGGAGTATCTCTGAAAACAGCTGCACTAAAACCCTTAAACTTGGTGTAATGCACTCTCCACCCCTGAAGCAGAGCCCCACTTTTAAAAGAGTTAAAAGTCAAGAAATAAACTGAAAAAAAGTGAGCAAACAACAGAAAACTATTCTGACCATAGAAAGTTACCACAGTGATAGGGAAGATCAAAACACACACTCAGAAGATAACAAAGTAAAAGTTGCAACATAAAAAGCCTTCAAGAAAATTGTGAATTGGTCTCAGGCCATAGAAGAACTCAAAAAGGATTCTGAAAATCAAGTGAGAAAGTCTGAATAAAAATTGAGAGTGATGTAATAAAATCATGAAAAAATAGCCAATAGCTAAATAAAGGAGAATTTTTTTTAAAGTAATGAACATCACACCTTAAAACAGAATAGGACAAATGGTAAAAAAAAAAAAGAGAGGTACAAAAAGTCAATGAGGAGAAGAATGCCCTGAAAAGCAAAATTGGCCAAATGGAAAAAGAAGCACAAAAATCCACTAAAGAAAGTCCTTATAACATAGAATTGGCCAAATAGAAAAGGAGGTACAAAAGCTCACAGAAGAAAATAATTCCTTACAAATGATAATGGAGTGAATGGAGGCTAATGACTTTATGAGAAATCTAGAAAAAACAAAAAACAAAAGAATGAAAAAAAGGAAACATGAAATATCTAACTGGAAAAACAACTGACCTAGAAAATAGATCTAGAAGAGAGAATTTAAAAATCATTGGACTACCTGAAAGCCATCATCAAAAAAAGAGCCTAGACATTATTTTTGAAGAAATTATCCAGGAAAACTGCCTGATACGCTAGAACAAGAGGGTAAATTACGAATAGAAAGAATCCATCAATTACCTACTGAAAAGGATCCCAAAATGAAAATTCCCAATAATATTATAGTTGAATCCCTGAGTTCCCAGGTAAAGAAGAAAATAGTGCAAGCAGTCAGAAAAAACTTCAAATATTGTAGAAACATAGCCAGAATCACTCAAGACTTAGCAGTTTCTACATTAAAGGATCTAAAAAATTAGAAAAGGATATTCCAGAGGACAAAGGGACTAGGATTACAACCAAAAATCACCTACCCAGCAAAACTGTGTATAATCTTTCAGGGGAAAAAAGGGTATTCAGTGAAATAGAAGACTTTCAAGCATTCTTGATGGAAAGACCAGAGCTAAATAGAAAATTTGACTTTCAAATATAAGACTCAAGAGAAGCATCAAAATGTAAATAGGAAAGGGAAAACATAAGGTACTTCATAAGGCTAAAGTGTTTATATTCCTACATGGAAAGATAATATTTGTAACTCACAAAACCTTTCTTATTATTAGGGTAGATAAAAGGAGTATATATAGACAGAGGGCACAGGTGAAGTGTGAGTTGAATATAAAGGTGAGATATCTAAAAAATAAAATTAATGACTGAGAAAGCAATGCACTGGTAGAAAAAGAAAGGGAGAGTCAGAATGGGATAAATTATCTCACTTAAAAAATGTAAGAAAAAGCTTTTATAATGGATGGAAATATGTGGGGGGGAGGGGAATGAGTGAACCTTACTCTCATTGGAATTGAATCAAAGAGGTAATAATATACACACTCAGTTTGGTTTAGAAATCTATCTTTCTCTCTGGAGAAAACTGAATGGGAATAAAAAGGAATATACCTTCTTCTCAGCAGTACATAGCACAAACAGAAAAATTGAGGCTATTGTAATCTACTGTTTGATAAACCCAAAGACCCCAGTTTTGGGGATAAGAACTCACTATTTGACAAAAACTGCCGGGAAAACTGGAATATAGTATGGCAGAAACTGAGCATAGACCATTATCTAACACCGTTTACCAAAATCAAGTCTATATGGGTGCATGATCTAGGTATAAAGGCTAATGCTGTAAGCAATTTGGGAAAGCAAGGAATAGTTTACCTGTCAGATTTATGGCCAAGGGAAGACTTTATGACCAAACAAGAATCAAAGAGCATTATAAAATGCAAAATGGATAATTTTGATTACATAAAATTGAAAAGCTTCTGTACAAACAAAGCCAATGTAACCAAGATTAAGAAGGAAGTGGAAAATTGGGAAAGAGTTTTTATAAATAATGTCTCTGATAAAGGCCACATTTATAAAATATACAGAGAATTGAGTCAAATCTATAAGAATACAAGCATTCCCTAATTGGTAAATGGTCAAATGATATGAACATTTTTAGAGAAAGAAATTAAAGGTATCTATAAGCATATGAATAAATTCTCTAAGTCACTATTGATTAGAGAAATGCAAATCAAAACAACTCTGAGGTACCACATAGATTGGCTAAGATAACAAAACAGGAAAATGACAAATGATGGAGAGGATGTGGACAAATTGGAACACTGATGCATTGTTGGTGGAGTTGTGAACTGATTCAACCATTGTGGAGAGCAATCTGGAACTATGCCCAAAGAGCTATAATATATATATGTGTGTGTGTGTGTGTGTGTGTGTGTATCTATATCTATATCTATATATACCCTTTGACCCAGCAATACCACTTCTAAGATTATATCCCAAAGAGATCATAGAAGTGGGAGGAAGACCAACATGTACAAAAATATTTATAGCAAGTCCTTTTGTGATGGCAAAGAATTGGAAATTAAGGGGATACCCATCAATTGGGGGAATGGCTGAACAAGTTGTGGTATATGCATGTTATGGGATACTATTGTGCTATAAGAAATGAGGAGCAGATGGACTTCATATTTACCTGGAGAGGCTTATAAGAACTGATGCTGAGTGAAAAGAGCAAAACCAGGAGAAATTTATACACAAATACAGACAAAACTTATGTGTGATGACCAACTTGGATAGACTGGACTCTTCTCAGCAATGTAGGGTTATAAGTCAACTCCAAAATACTCATGATGGAGAGAGATGTCTACATTCAGAGAAAGAACTAGAAAGAACAGAGTTTGAATGCAGATTGAAATAAACTACCTACTCTCTTTCTTTTTCTTATTTGGTCTTGTTTCCTCTTTCCCATTGTTTATTCCATCTGATACAATTCTTCTTTATAACCTAATGCTTAATGTGAAAGTATTTGCAGATCCTATATTTTATTGTATGTTGCTATGGAGGGGTGGAGGGGAGGGAGGAGGAGAAAATTTGAAATTCAAGAAACTATGGGATTGAATCTTGTAAACTAAAAGTAAACAAACAAATTAATAAAGACCAAATTTTTTTTAAAAAAATAAATGCAATAAATAAATAAATAAATAAATAAATGCAAGTTATAGAAGGTATCCTTTTCCAGAATAAGCCTTTTTCTTCCACCTAAAAACTTGCTAACCAATGTATTTAATGCTTTCAATGCTTTTTATTTTAAAAACATCAGGATATTTGAGCGGCTACATCCTCATCTACCCTGGCCACTTCCCTGGTATTTTTAGCACTGTACAATCGAACTATATTTTTAAAGTGATCCACCCACTTAGTATTTATAATTAAAGTTTCTACACTATTCACTTCATTTCCATTTTCTTTTTTTTTTACTGCTTTAAATAAATTTGAAACCACTGTCTGAATGGAAAAAAATCTATTTTTCCCTATAGGAAAGAGGAGGAAAAACAGATAAGAGAAGGGGGGAGTGATAGAAGGGAGGGCAGATTTGGGGCAGGGGTGATCAGAAGCAAAACAATTTTGAGGGGGCGAAAGGAGAGAGAGAATACAATAAACCAGGGTGGAGGAATAGGAAATAAGGAAGGACAATTAGCAATTAACTGTGAAAAAAATTGAAGAAAGTTTCTGTGATAAAGGCCTCATTTTTTAAATATGTAGAAAACTGTCAAATTTATAAAAATAGGAACTATTCCTCAATTGATAGATGATCAAGAGATATGAAAAGTTTTCAGATTAAGTAATCAAATCTATTTATAGCCATATAAGAAGGTGCTCTACAGCATTATTGATTAGAGGAATGCAACTTGAAATAATTCTGAGGTGCTACCTCATGCCTATTAGATCGACTAATAGGACAGAAAAGGAGAATGACAAATGATGTAGGGATGTGGGGGAAATGGGACATTAATACAGTGCTAGTGGAGTTGTGAACTGATTCAACCACTCTTTAGAGCAATTTGGACCTATGCCTAAAGGGCTATATATCTATGCAAATACTCTCTGACCTAGCAGTGCTACTCCTAGGTCTATATCAAGCAAGTGAGAGAGAGAGAGAGAGAGAGAGAGAGAGAGAGAGAAGGCTATATGTACTGAAATATTTATAGCAGCTCTTTACTCTTGGCAAGGAGTTGGAAATTGGGACGATGCCCATCAATTGAGGAATGGTTGAACAGATTGTGCTATGTGACTATGACGGAATACTATTGTGCTATACAAAATGATGAGCAGGATGCTCTCAGAAAAACCTGGAAAGACTTCCATGAGCTGATGCAAAGTGAAATACACTGTGTACAAAGTAACAGCAATATTGTAAGATGATCAGCTGTGAATGACTTAGCTATTCTCAGCAATGCAATGATCCAAGATAACTCTGAAGGACTTATGATGAAAAATGGTATCCATCCCCAGATAAACAACTGACAGTGTCTGAATACAGATTGAAGCATACTTTTTAAACTTTCTTTATTTTTCTTGAATTGGTTTTTTTGGCTATGTTTTCTTTCACAACATAACTGATATGAAAATATGTTCTATATGACTATACTGTGTATAACCTATATTAAATTACTTGCCTTCTCAAGGCAAGTTGGGGTTGGGAGGGAAGAAGGGAGAGAATTTGGAACTCAAAGTTTTAAACACAAATGTTAAAATTGTTTTTACATGTAACTGCAGAAATATAAAATACTGAATAAAAATGTCAAAAAAGAAAAAGGTTACTGATATGTTTGTGTAACTCTATATTCTCTGTGCATGTCTGAAGTTAAATTTAACTCTAATTAGAGGGAATAAAGATAAAGGTAAGTGTAATAGAATTACAAATAAGGAAATTAATGCAATGAATTGTTCCTGAGTTCAAATCTGACCTAACATACCTACTAGCTATGTGATCCTGAGCAAGTCACTTAACTCTGCCTCAGTTTCCCCATCTGTAAAATGAGTTAGAGAAGGAAATGACAAACTACTCTAGTTAACTTTGTCAAAAAAAATCTCAAATGAGTCACAAAGAGTCAGACATGACTAAAACATGGGGAAATTAAATGGTGCCATAAGGGAGTAGACTGAAACACTCTTTCCAATATCAAATGTCAAGGCAATAGTAAACAGCTATACTTACCTCTTAACCTAAAATTTGGAACAAAACCATCCTCCTCCTTAACCTCACCACCCTCAAGATATTTTGCCTCATATTTCTAGGGCTCCACATCTCCAGGTACTTATATGCCTCCTCTTGTATCCTCCACTGTCCATTGCCCCATTATTTTTGTATTTATTTAGTATTTTATTTTCCCACTTACATATAAAATGATTTTAACAATGTTTTTAAAACTTTGAATTCCAAATTATCTCCCTTACTTCCTCCTCCTGAACCCCACTGAGAAGGCAAGCAATTCAATTCATGTACATGTGTATATGTGTAACAGTGCAAAAAAAATACCCATTATAGTCTTGTTTGAAAGAAAACATAGACCAAAAAAACCCCCCAAAACCCAAAAAAACTAAAGACAGATTAAGAAAGTTTTAAAAAAAGTTTGCTTAAATCTGTATTCAGACACCATCAGTTCTTTCTCTGGGGATGGATAGCATTTTTTTATCATAAGTCGTTCAGAATTGTCTTGAATTGTTGTATTGCGAGAACAGCGAAGTCATTCACAGCTTATCATCCTACAATGTTGCTATTACTTTGTACACAGAACATTTCGCTATGTATCAGCCCATGCAAGTCTTTCCAGGTTTTTTTGAGAGTATCCTGCTCATCATTTATTATAGTACAACAGTACCCTATCATAATCATATACCACAGCTTGTTCAGCCATTCCCCAATTGATGGGCATTCCCTGAATTTCTAATTTTTAACCCCAGAAAAGAGCTGCTGTAATATATTTTTGTACATATAGGTCCATTTCCTTTTTGGTGTTGTTGTTTGTTTTATTTCTTTGGGGATATAGACCTAGTAGTGGTGTTACTAGGTCAAAGGGTGTGCAGGTTTTACAACTCTTTGGGCATAGTTCCAAATTGCTCTACAGAATGGTTGAATCAGTTTACAACTCCACTAAGAGTGTATTCATGTGCCATTTTGTCTCCCATCCCCTCCAACATTTGTTGTTTACTTTTTATGTCCTTTTAGACACCTAATAGGCATGATGCAGTGCCTCAGAATTATTTTAATTTGCATTTCTCCAAACAATAATGAGTTAGAATATTTTTACATGGCTATAGATAGATTTGATTACTTCATCTGAAACGTGTTCATATGTTTTGATCATTTATCATTTGGGGAATGGCTCTTATTTTCATAAATTTGACTCAGTTCTCTATGTTTGAGAAATAAAGCCTTTATCAGAGAAAGTTGCTTCATTTTCCCCCACAGTTACTATTGCTTAATATATTTCCCCACCCTCATTTATTCTATTCTATTTCTCCTTTTACCCTATCACTCCTTAAAAGTGTATTGCTTCTAACCACCCCTTCTGCCAATATGCTCTCCCTTCTCACCCCAATTTCTCTTACCCCTTTCCCCTCCTACTTTCCTGTAGGGTAAAATGGATTTCTATACCCAATTGAGTGTGTATGTTATTCCCTCTCTAAGACAATTCTGATGAGAGTAAGGTTCACTCACTCCCCCTTACCTCCTCCCTCTTCTCCTCCATTATAAAAGGCTTTTCCTTGTCTGTTTTATGTGAGATAATTTACCCTATTCTACCTTTCCCTTTCTTTCTCCTAATAAAATTCTACCTTTCCCTTTCTCTTTCTTCTCTCTCATCCCTTAATTTTACTTTTAAGATATCATCCCTTCATATTCAACTCACACCTGTGCCCTCTGTCTATATATACTACTTCTAAATACCCTAATAATAAGAAAGGTCTTATGAGTTACAAATATTTCCCATATATGAATGTAAACAGTTTAATCTTATTAAGTCCCTTATGATTTCCCTTTCTGATTTCCTTTTTTTTTTTGCTTTTGGGAGGGCAATTGGGGTTAAGTGACTTGCCCAAAGTCACATGGCTAGTAAGTGTGTCAAGTGTCTGAGGCTGGATTTGAACTCAGGTCCTTCTGACTCCAGGGCCATTGCTCTATTCACTGTGCCACCAGTTTAGTTTTTGATGCTTCTCTTGAGCCTTGTATTTAAAAAGTCAAATTTTCTATTCAGCTCTGGTCTTTTCATCAAGAATGCTTTTTTTTTTTTTTTTTGCTTTTTGGAGGGCATTGGGGTAAAGTAACTTGCCCAGGGTCACATGGCTAGGTTTTTGTTTGAGTGTGTGTTAAGCATCTGAGGCTAGATAGAACTCAGTTCCTTCTGACTCCAGGGCCGATGCTCTACTCACTGCACCACCTAGCTGCCCCAAGAATGCTTTTTAAAGTTCTCTAATTTAACTGAATGCTCATTTTTCCCCTGAAGGATTATACTCAGTTTTGCTGGACAGGTGATTCTTGGTGGCAAACCTAGCTCCTTTTCCCTCCAGCATATCATATTCTAAGTCCTCAGACCTTTTCATGTAGAAGCTGCTAAATCTTATGTTATCCTGACTGTGGCTCCACAATATTTGAATTATTTCTTTCTGACTGCTTATAATATTTTTCCTGGACCTGGGAACCCTGGAATTTGACTATTCCTGGGAGTTTTCATTTTGGTATCTATTTTAGGAGGTAATGGGTGGATTCTTTCCATTTCTATTTTATTCTCTAGTTCTAAATATCAGGGAAGTTTTTCTTGATAATTTCTTGGAAGACGATGTCTGGGCTCTTTTTTTGAGCATGGCTTTCAGGTAGTCCAGTAATTTTTAAATTCTCTCTCTTGGATCTATTTTCTAGGTCAGTTGTTTTTCCAATGAGATATTTCATATTATCTTCTATTTTTTAATCTTTTTGTTTTGTTTTATTGCTTCTTGATTTCTCATAAAGTCATGAGCTTCCATTTGCTCCATTCTAATTTGGAACTATTTTTTTTAGTGAATTTCATACCTCCTTTTCCATTTGGTCAATTCCATTTTTTTAATGCATTCTAGTCTTCATTGGCTCTTTGGACCTCTTTTGCCATTTGGCCTAGTCTGTTTTTAAGGTGTTATTTTCTTGAGTATTTTTTGTATTTCTTTTACCAAGATGTCTCTTTTCTCATTATTTCTCTTCCCAAGTTTTCCTCCACCTCTCTTACTTGGTTTTTAAAATCATTTTTTGAGTTCTTCCATGTCTGAGACCAATTCATATTTTTCTTGGAAGCTTTGCATATAGGAGTTTTGACTTTTCTATCTTCTTCTGAGTATGTGTTTTGATCTTCCTTGTCATCATAAAAACTTTCTATAGTTTTTTTTCTGCTACTTACTCATTTTCCCAGTCTATTAGTTTACTTTTAACTCTTTGTTAAAGTGGGGTTCTGCTTCCAGGGTGGTTTTGTGCAGATGTGTGAGTGACCACAATCATTCTTTTATGTCTTGGCACTGTAAAGATGGTCTCCCCTCCACTGTAGCGACAAGTTCTGTTATACTAGTGCTCCTCTTTCCCCTTGGACTGCCTCCCAAAACTGGGACCTGTTTCCAAGTATGGGCAAAGCAACAGAGTCCTACCTCAGTGCTAGCACAAAGTCCCCTGTAATCTCCTTCTGTACAATTGATAAACTCCCTTACAGTCTATGGACTAAGAGTTCCTGATGTATCTGGTGGTTTTGTTGCTGCTGATTCAGTCACTCCCAAGGTGTGTCCCAGGTTTGCTTGCACCAGGGCTATTCTAGCATAGCCACTGTTGGACTGTGCTCCACTTCCACCCAGGTGAGACAGACCTTTCCTGCTGAACTTCTAAGATGTCTTTGGCATCTGTGGGTCAAGAGGTTTGGAAACCACCACAGCTACCAGTGATTTAGCCTGAGGCCTGCTCTGGGTTTACTGTATCCCAGTCTGCACTGGTGTGACCTGATATGTACTACACTCCTCTCTCACTTTGGCGTACCAGACCTTTTCTTTTTTTATTTTTTTAAATTAATTTATTAGTTTAGTTTCAGTTAACAAGATTCAATTCCATAGTTCCTTGCACCAGACCTTTTCTGCTGAACTAACAAGTTGTCTTGGACTGGAAATTTGTTTTACTCCATCTAATAGACTGAATGTAATCACAAGGAGCCTTGTGATGGGAGGAATTTGCTAAAAGATGGAGTAGAGCCCACAGGAAGTGGGGAGTCAGAGCAGCTAAAACAGTTGGGAGGAGAGGATGCTTCCAAGGGAGACAGTCTTGTGAGTAAATATTGGTCTTGTGTTGGTTTGTAGGAAGGCTAAAGGGTGGTGTGGCTCTCTTCTACATTGTGGTGCATTAACTTCAATTTTGCTATGATGGATGTGGTTTCCTGAAGTGGGATTTGGTTTTCTGGTATCTGAATAAATGTTTTGTTTTGTCTTAATATGGAGAATCTGTTATATTTTGCAATTGAGTACTATGAAGGTATATTTATAGTGACCATTGGTGCTGTGAATATTGCATTGGCACTACACTCTAGTATACAAATAATTATACATTTCAATTTACTAGAAAAGTCAAGCTATGAGCTTACTCCACAAGTTGAGAGCTAAATTATTCAACTTGCCTCACACTTACAAAATGAAAAAAATCTAAGAGAAGGCAACAATGATAGTAAAGGTCTTGAATTCACAGGAAATAAGTATTGATTAAAGGAACTAGGGATGTTTAGCCTTGAAATGAGGAGTTTTATATGGGGCATGATACTGTTGTAGCTGTCCTAGAGTATTTGAAGACTTGTAATTGGTAAGAAAAATTAGACTTCAGAATATCCCAGAGAATTAAACTAGGAACAATAGGTATAAGTTTCAAAGTCTTAAATAAAAATGATAGTGTTCTTAAGCTCCAATGGTTTTCCATGAAAGCTAATGAAATGAGTCTCTGTCCCTGTCTCTCTGCCTCTCTCTGTCTATCCCTCCAATTCCAATTACAGACTTTCAATCAGTAACTATATGACCACTTGTTGGGAATGCTGTGAAAGGAGTCCTCTTTCAGGGATCAGTTAACTGGACCTAATAACCATAGATAGCCATTACAATTTTAAAATTTAAGATGTTTGGAATATGTCTGGGTGTAATATATACACATATATGTATATATACACATATTAATATACACACACATATATATAAACATACACACATAAATATATATACATACATACATACACATATATACATAATATATTTTTTTTCCATTTTGTTATCTTGGAAAAAACATTATTCCCCTCCCCCATACATTTTAGTACATCATTACTAGACGAATGGAGAACTGAGCCAGAATTTTCTGGGAGCTTGTGATGGTGGAACTTCTTCTGGACGGGGGCCTGGGCCCCAGACCCAGGAGCCAGGAGCCCAAGAGCCAAGGGCCCAGGAACCCAGGTGACTGAGGAAGCATGACTGGGATGCTGAGACTTCGTTTGTTTGTGACTTGATTGAGCCTTGAATTCCCTGGCGCAGCAATGGTGAAGGATCTGACATGGACCAGACCTTGTGAACTTCAGTGTGGAGCAGTACCTACCCAGAGAGATGGTCAAGGAACTGGGAGCTATCTGCCATTGAACCCAGGTGACAGTCTGGTGAATCCAGGTAGAATCTGAGACAATGGAAGGGGATCCAGAGAATCTGGGCACAGGCCCCAAGTCAAGATGAAAAGACCTCTCCTTGGGTACTGAGTAATTGTGGAATTATAGTTTACTAGTGTCCTAAGGGATGTAGGGTCTTGTGTATGATACTTAGTAATTGATTGCTGAATAAGTGACTGATTGAGTTAATCAAGACTTTGCCCCAAGAGTGGAAGACTTTGACTGTGTACTTTGAGACTACTGATAAGTGATTGAGTTAACTTAAGAGTAACTATTTTACTTTGAGACTATATTGTGAATATTATATTGTGATTTTCTGTGATAAGTCATAATATTGTGAATGCTGTATCTTGATTTTCTGTGGATGTTTTTCTTTTGTTATGGAATAAACAGAGTGATCACTATACTGTGTAATCAGAATCTTAAAAGCTGTTCACTGTAGCATTCTTCTGGAAAGCTGCTTGTGCATGGCATTACACAGATATAGACATACAAAGAAATTTCATATCAGTATTTTCATTTTTAAGGAACATTGAGTCACTAATCTTCTCATGATCCTTCATTCTCCCCTTCTAGATTAGAAAAGATACACATTCCATCTCCCCTTGTTGACAATATAAAGTTACACAATTTAAAAGGATTAAATTTTAATTATTTTCTTTAAAATCTACAATAATTTTTCTTAAAATACAAAAATATAAAGAAAAAAATCACATTTTTAGACTTTAGCAAACTTGTGGTAGGAGTGCATTCTAAGTCATCCACCCTTTCACCCAAGTAAGTTAAACTAAAATCCTTAGAAATATATTAAAACTGGTTTAATGGGCTCCAGAGATTGAGGATCAAGTGATTGGCATGGCTTCCTGGTTCCACAGATACAAAACAGCCAGTACAGTAAATTCTAGTGGCATTCCCTTGGACTTCTGATCTTAGATTCACAGGAAGACCAACACTATACAGGAGGAACACACTCAGCTGAATTGAGAATATATCCTAATACTGACATCCCTTCCTTTTCTCACGATGTCTTCCTGCTACGGCTAAGTAAACCTCCTTTGCTTAACTGTTAGACAAACTGACAAACTATGAGTGTCATTGGAAAGCTGACAAAGATAAAAAGTGATTTAAAGATAAAAAGATCATAAAAATATTATTTCCTAAAAATAAAAAAGAAATGCTCTACATCAAAATGGACTTGGAGACAAGAAAATCTGTGTTCAAATCCTGTCTGTGACACTTAAAAACAGTATGATCATAAATGAGTCAAGTAAAACTATTAAAGCCTCTTGGGAACTGCCTCTATTATACATACATAACTCACCTTTTACACTAATTTAATATGAGGAAGGAATGAATATGGTCTTCAAAATTCAGTACCTCCTCCCTATGATTATTATGATTATAAATTATCATGATTATGATTATAAATGATGTAGTGATTTTCTCCAGAACTTTCATAACATTAAAAGTAAACTGACTGATTTTTAAGTCCTTGAGTTTTTATTTTCTTTTTCATTTCTTAAGTTTAAATAGTCAACTATCTCTTTTCTACCCATCAAGAGCTTCTCTCTTCTCATAATATCCATTTACATATTCCTTTCTATTCATGAGTATTAAAAAATACCTCTGGTCTCACAGATAGTTCAAATTAATTCTTTATTCATTTGATAGCTTTGTTATATAATATTGTTTTGAAGGTTAGTGTTAGGATTCTTGGAATCAGTTCTTGAAAACATTTATGATATAGGTAATATCTACAGTCACTCAAAAAGGATCAGACTAGATATCCCCTAGGCTAAAAACAAGAAGCTGGCCAATGCTGGGATTTGTTTTGCTTCACTATGCATATCAGTTACAAGGATTTTGCTTTGGTTTTTAGTGGGGACAGGGATTATAGGAGGATGAGAAAATTAATGCTTATTTACTTTTTTTTAAAAAGGAAAGTTAAAGTTGCATTAAAAATTCACATTGTCCAATAGGCAAATTATTTAGATAATCGGTAAATAAATATAATAAATACATGTTGAACAGCATTACAGAAAGCAATTAACAAAACAGAAATAAAAAGTAGGAGATCAGGATCAATCACATGTGGAGTGGAAAAACACATTTTTTAATTATCTCAAGTCACAAAAGCCTATTTTTTGGACACCATATCCTCAAAACTGGAAGAAATCGTAGAAGATATCTATTCCAGGCCTGTTATTGACAGATAAGGAAATCAGGTCCAGAGAAAATGTTATTTATCCTAAGTCACACAAGGAAAAAGTATCAGAGACTCAGGTCCTCTGACTCTAAAGGCAGCTTTCTTTCCATTGCACCATGATGCTCCTCAGTTCTCTTTGACTGTGAATATTGGACTATGCTTGATTTCAAGAGGATAATAATTTCAAGCTTCGGATGATTCATATGGCAATTGAAGGACACATGGTTTAATGATGACATGACATAAGAAGCTGTATAACATAAATCACTGAGGACATGATTGACTAGAAATGCTCGCTAGCCAATTATCCAGGAAGACAATTGAAGACGGAAAGAATACAATTTAATAAAGCTCAAACAAAAACTGGAGTATGTTTCAACTGCTCCACAGAGAGGAGATGGAGAAAACAAAACACAATCACAAGGAATAAAAAGGAATGGATAGGTACAAGTCTTCATCTATGGAGAGAGATTACCCATAATGCTCTTGTCACAGGTCCATAGACACATCTATTTGTTATTATTAAAACCCGTATTCTGAACCCTATAATAACAATGCAGAACCACCTCATGCCCCTATGCTCCTATCTTAAATAAGTGTTAGATCCTCCAGCACACAACTGTAAGGGGTTGTTTAATTAGGCAGCCATTTTTCTAATATTATGCACAAAAGTTTTTTCCATCATTAATATATATTCACAATTCATATTCATCCTCCAAATAGCTACTACTGAGATGATTTTCCTAAGTTTAAGCCTGCTTATGTTGCTACTCTAATCAATAAACTCTAGTATCTTGCTATCATATCTAAGATCAAATGTAAGCTTGACTGGTTAAAGCCTTTATCATCCTGACCCCAAATACTTTCCAACTTTATTTTATATAATTGTCCTTCCTGATTCTTCAGTCTAGCCAAACCTAACATCTCGCTCTATCTCACATGTGATGCAATATAGCCTCTTTTTGTGTTTTTGTACTAGCTGATATTTTATGATTAGAATGAACTCTTTCCCCACCTTCCATCTTAGAATTCCTTATTTCCTTCAAAACCGATGAAATGAGACCTTCTACATAAAGCCTTTCCTAATGTTCCCACTGCCCCACCCCCTACTCCAACTGCTTAGCCCTATATCCCCCAAAGAACTTGTGTTGACTTGGTATATATTTTGTATATATGTCTTTATACCTCTCTCAATGGCATTGAACTGCTTCAGCTTTGTCTTTCTATATCCAGCACCTAGCAAAATGAATAGCATATGAAAGTCTTTAAAAAATGCTTGTTAATTGACTAATTGATTAACTCTAAAAGAATTCTTCTTCTTCCCCATTACTAGTTGTTAGAGCTTTTTTTTTTTTTAATTTTGGGGCAAAGCCTTGGATTGATCAATAAATAAGATAAAATTAAGAACACACACACACACACACACACACACACACACACACACACACATACATACACACCCATAGATGACATAGTGAAAGAGGGCTGGGCCTAGAATCAAGAAGAGCTGAATTCAAATTTGATCAGACACCTACAAGCTGTATGACTCTGGGCAAATCACCTAACTTATTTTTGCTTCAGTTTGTTCACCTATAAAAGGGTGATAATAATAGCACATACCTCTAAGGGTTGTTGTGAGGATCAAATGAAATAATAATTGTAAATCTTTTAACACGGTGTCTGATCCATAGTGAGTGCTTTGTATATATGTTGGCTATGATTGTTACCAATGTGATTATTATTACATACAGAATAAAAGGGTCACTTTTTATCTGTTAAACAGTCATGTTGAAGGGAAAATAACTGAAGATACTGGACAAATCTGAGGAAAGTTGAAAATAGAATGCCATTGTCTTTAAGATTTTTAAGGGAACACTTCCCCTTGCCTTAATGGCATTTGAGGAAAAAACAATATCACACATGTCCTAAGGGAAGGGCACAAGTGATGAGAATAAAGAGCTTCCTTTAAATGCTTTTTTTCCCCTCTCTGGACAACATTTGGATGTTACATCTGCCACTGACATTTGCAGTTCCACATTGCTTTTTGACCCCCAACTGTTTCTGGAACCCCACACAGGCCTATTGGCCAAGAACACCTTTTGCCCTCTGAATCTAGCACAGCGGTTGCCATCTTCCTCTGATGTGCAGCTCCCGGCAACCATCCATGCCTCAAGGCCTCCAGACTGGTTCCCGGCAATACTTTCTACCTGGGGCTACACCTGAAGCCCATATGGAGGCTTCAGCTGCTGCTCCATATAGAGGCCTGCTGACTGCAAGGCTTGGACCAGATGGAACATATGATACCAATGCTATGTGGGCTGACTACGCTCTGTTGGGGATTTGGTCTGTGAAAAATGGCCAACTAGAAACATTTAAATAATAATAACACAACACATGTTGATTTTTTTTCCAAGAAAAAATACTTTCTGTGTAAAACAAACCAGAAAAAAATGTTTAGAAGGATGAGATAATTTTTTAAAATGATAAAGATTCAAATGATAAAAGTCATATAAGAGCAGAAATAAATAGTTTAGAAAATCTCTTTTCTCTCTTACCTCCCTCTTCAGCTTCTGAACTTTGCCTTCTCTCTGTGGCAGGGTCTATTTCCATTCTTTATACTCCTACTAATTTATGTTGGTCAGTGTAGAGCTGGAAGAAACATTAGAAATCATGTCACCTGACTGTCAGTCTTCTGGACTAAGATTAAGTTTGTCATTTTACAGATAGCTTAATTATTGTTTTTGTTTGATATGTGATTTTTAAAAATAACATTTTATCTCAATAAAATCATTATTTTTTTTTTTAATAAGCAATTGGGGTTAAGTAACTTGCTCAAGGTTACATGGCTAGTCATTATTTATGTGTGGGTGCTCATTTTCTGAGGCCGGATCTGATCTCGGGTCATCCAAACTCCGAGGCCGGCGCTCTTACTCACTGCGCCACCTAGCCGCCCCTTTAGGGCAATTGGGGTTAAGTAACTTGCCCAAGGTTACACGGCTAGGTTTTTGTTTGTATGGATTAAGTGTCAGAGGCTGGCTCCAAACTCAGGTCCTTCTGATTCCAGGGCCGGCGCTCTATTCACTGCGCCACCTAGCCGCCCCTAAAATCATTATTTTTAAAGAAATTATATGATCCATCACCTTCATTTTCCAAGTGGAGAAGCATTTATGGGTTCCAAGATAGGAGATTTGACTTTCCCAAGGTCATATAAGCTTGAAAGAATATATTTGTAATTTCTAGCCTGATCTTTTGACAATCCAGTGTTCTCACTGTAACACATTGCCTCTTGATTCTACTCTTTCTTGAGTCTTATATGCTTTTATTCAGATGTTGTCTTTGAAACTCATGACCTAACCTAACTCCTTAAGCATCTACAATGTAAGCCCTGGTGATATAAAGAAAGTCAAAACAGAGAGTCCCTGTACTTGAGGAGTCTGCAGTCTAATGAGAAGAGAAAATATGAAAACAATAATATACAAATAAAATATATGCAAGATTAGAGATAAGGAAGGCATTAGCATTAAGGAGGATTGGAAAAGACCTTTCAGAAGGTAGAATTTTAGATGAAACTTGAAAAAAGCTAGAAAGTGGAGATGAGAAACAAGAACATTCTGGCAGAGGGAGTGGGTTGGGACAAGATCAAAGGCATGACCATCTCCATATGTAGTTGAGCTAATTGAAGAATTTGGAAACTAGACTGTTTTGAGGGAATATCAATATTTATGTTGAAGAAAATATATGAGCCAGGCATTGAACTCATTGAGGAAAGGAGAGTGTCCTAGATATTGGTAGACATTTGCTACCAGAATTGTGATTAGATAGTTAATACAAATAAATAAAAATAGTTTGTACAACTTATTTGTTGTGGCAAAGAACTGGAAACTCAGGGAGTACCCATCAATTCGGTCATGGCTAAACAAGTTCTGGTATTTGGTTGTAATGGAATACTATTGTGCTGTAGAAGCTGATCAATGAAATCATTACAGAAAAAACCTAGAAAGGCTTATGTGAACTAATGCAAAGTGAAGTGAACAGAACTAGAAGACTGTACACAGTAACAGCAATACTATAACAATAACCAATTGTGAAAGAATTAGCTACTCTGATCGACACAATTAGCTACAAAAATCCCAAAGGACTCATGATGCAAAAAAGTATTTTCCACCTCCAGAGAGAGAAGTGGTAAACTATGAGTAAATACTGAAGCATATTTTTTCACTTTATTTTGCTTGCTTTTCCTCCCCACAGTATGGCTAATGTGGGAATATTTTGTATGACTTCATATAAAAATGTTTATTACATTTCTTGCCTTATTGATATGTAGAGAATGGTTAGAAGGAGGGAAATAATTTGGAACTAAAAATAAAAATAAAGAAATATTTTAAAATAATAAAACTACCTGCCCAGGGTCATACAGCTAGTAAATGCCTGAGGCCAGATTTGAACTCAGGTGTTCCTATCTCCAGTCACAGTATTCTGTCCACTGTGCCACCTAATTGCCTTAAGTGAATCTTAAAGAAAGAGAGGATATTGAGTGGCGGGGGTAAAGGGAGAACCTGGACATGGCAATAGGGAACAAAGAGTATTCCAACTCCCCCACCTTGAGTCAATTAAATGAGTGAAATGCAATCAGTGCTGGAAATATTGGTGAGGAAGGCAGTGTCAGCAGGAGAAGATCAGGTTTCAGTCAGTCAGAAAATGTGAGGAATGGGAAAGGAAAAGAGATGAGATGAAAGCAAGTTTGTTACCGATGAAGCAGGCTTTCCAGAGAATACAGTGGAATAATTGGGTGGCTTTAGAGTGGGACATGGGCAAGTGGGTACAAAGAATGAGGGAAATAGGAATAAGGGAATGGGTAGTAGAATCACAGAATCGTGATGGTAACACATAGGAGTTAAGAATCACTGAGAAGGAGGATTCTGCATGGAAGTTTGTTATTCATTGAGGAATATGTTCAGGTAGGTCATAAACCTCACTAAAAGGAGGATAACTGCATGGAAGTTTGTTATTCATTGAGGAATATGTTCAGGTAGGTCATAAACCTCACTAAAAGTTCAGCCTAATGATAGAGTCCTCTCAATGAATAAGGCATCTTAAGTGAAAACACCAATCTGGGGAGCCGATAGAATGGCCTTTCTTATTTTCCCCTGACATCAGGAGACTAGTGTGTGATAGAATGAACATTTTCCCTTTTCCTTCAAAACAGGATGCTAGTATTCATTGCAATGGAGTTTCCTCCTCTTCCCCAGAAAGCAGAATACTAGGTAGGAGGCCTCAAGGAAACTGAAAATCTCTGTATGAGAGTCCAATAAAGTAACTAAATGTATTTTGAAGCTAGATTCCTTGCCACTATTCTAAGAAAGAAGTCAATGTATTTAAACTTGATGACATCCAGGAACAGCCCACAAACTGTTTACATCATTACTTAGCCCCCTCCCCCCCCCCATAAAAGATAATCTTTAAACAGCCTTGCCTCTTACCTGATTATTTTAAAATGTCAAGGTTCTGCCTTACTGG
>WOXC01001427.1:0-198870 GCA_011680675.1 Gymnobelideus leadbeateri | reverse complement strand
AGACACTTGACACACTAGTTGTTTGACCTTGGGCAAGTCACTTAACCCCAATTGCCTTGCCTTCTCCCCTCAAAAAAAGAGATTTCTGAGGTAGATCTATGTCTACACTCCTTGAACTCCATGTGTGCCAAGTGGATGAAAACTAGATGGAAAATTTGGTAATCTTGTTTTTGATGGTAATGGAAGGGTGCTTAATGACTGAGACTGAGACTTATTCTTAGAGAGTTGCCAAGAACACAGAGAGATGAAATGATTTGTCCAAGATCATATAGTCAGTGTGTGTCAGAGGCAGGACCTTGAATCAATTTCTTCTTGGCTCTCTTTTTCTTTTTTGGAGGGGGGAAGGAAGGCAATTGGGGTTAAGTAACTTGCCCAAGGTCACATAGCCATTAAGTGTCAGGTGTCTGAGACCAGATTTGAACTCAGGTTCTCCTGACTCCAGGGCTGGTGCTCGAGGCTGACTCTATTATCCACCTGATGGTAATGATTATGTTCCCTGAGGTCCCCTGATGGTATTGGTGTTAAGGAGAAAATAATATTGATAGTGATGATGATATTAGTGATGATTGTGGTGGTGGTGATGATAAGGATGTCAGTGCTAATGCCAATTGTGATAGTGGCAATGAGAATTGCAATTAAGAGGATGATAGTGACAGTGATGATAGCAAAGATGGTGGTGGTGATGATGATGATGATGATGATGAGGATGATGATGAGGATGGTGGTGGTGGTGATGATTGTGATGATGGTGATGGTTGTGATGATGGTGGTGGTGATGATGATGATGATTGTGATGATGGTGGTGGTGATGGTGATGATTGTGATGATGGTGATGGTTGTGATGATGGTGGTGATGATGATGGTGATGATTGTGATGATGGTGGTGATGATGATGATGGTGGTGATGGTGATGATGGTGATGGTGATGATGGTGATCATGATGATGATGGTAATGTGATAATGATTTGAAAATGATAGAAATGGTGATGATAAGGTGATTATGTGATAATAATTGAGAGGGAAAATATTAAGAGTGATTAAGGTGATGAAACCACTGGTGATGATGTCTCAATTTGTTTTCCCTACATAGAAGGAAAACGTCCTAGGTATTCTTCCAAGAGTCATTAACTCAAGTCAAATCAAGTCAAGAAGCATTTATTTAGCACTTACTATGTACCAGGCACTGTGTTAAGTACTAGAAATACTAATACAAGTAGAAAAGCCATCCCTGCCCTCAAGGAGCTTCTAATGGTAGAAGACAACATATCAAAGGGAGCTGAAAAGTGGCAGTACAGTCAGAGGTCGGGGCATGGTTAAGAAAGTCAGAGTCAAGAGTGAAGCCTAGAGAGAAGACAAGCAAGGCTGGCCTCATCATCCTCCTTAAAACGAGTCTTCTGGGAAGAACTAACCAACCACAAGGAGAGGCCATTCTGGAGTGATGTTCCAGGGTGAAGAGGTGTTTACAACATAGCAGACAAAATTTCAGGGACTCGGGAATACAGATTGTTTCCTTAAAAACAAAAATCATATCCTGTATAAGACAGGTTTTGAGCTGAATGATAGGACCATAGACTCAGTTGAAAGGGACCTTAGAACTGCCTTAATCCAATTCCCCTCATTTTGTAAATGAGGAAACAAAGGCCTAGAGAGGGGAAGCAACTTTCCCACCACCACAAACCTCATATTGAAACTAATCTGTACTCCTCCACTGTCCAGTGCTTACTTCCCCTAACTCTGGCAAAGCACCTCCAGGGTGGAATGCCCTTTTCTGCAGGAGGGTAAGCCAATTCTCGTGATCTCTTGACCCTGGGGGATTGCATAAAATTTCACCTAGAGGGCAGAACTTTGGCCTCACTCAATATCTCCAGAAAAGTCTAAACTCCTAGAGAGATAACTACAACAAATTCAGTAATGGAGCCTATTGTTGTTGGTCAGTTGTGTCAGATTCTTCATGACTCCAGTTGGAGTTTTCTGGACAAAGATACTAGAATGTTTTGCCATTCACTTTTCTGGTTTATTTTAAGATGAGGAAACTGAGGCAAATGGGGTTAAGTGACTTACCCAGAGTCACACAAATGTCTGAGGCTGGATTTGAACTCAGATTTTCCTGATTCCAGGTCTAGTGATCTTTCCACTGTGCCCCGAGCTGCCTACATCAAGGCTTTAGATTGCATTTAATATCCCATAAAAAAGAAGATAAAAATCTCCATTAAAAGACCTTCTACCCTATACATAGTAAACACTAAGTAAATATTTGATAGATGACAAGGAAAATCTAGTTTAGGAGAAAGCATTTACAGGAAAACCCCTCAAATACCTGCAAAGGAATATGCTGTTAAAGTCAGTGTGCATTAAATTGTCAGACTTGGAGAAACCCAGGTTTTCCAGCTGTTTTTGTTGCCTATTGGCTCTGTGACCATGCCACTTAAACCACTGTGGGCCACAGTTTATGTTATCTGTAAGATGGAGACCGTAATAATGGCACATCGATCACACGGAGCTGTTGTGAAGCTTGGGTGAGATAATGTATGCAGGCTTTTAAGCACATGCCGACTGCTGGTTATTATTAGTAGGTGCTAATGAACAGGCTGAAAACGGAATATAAAGGTGTGAGGAGACAGAACCTTAACGAGGAATTCTGGGTCCTGGGGCAAATTCATTTGAGCTGAGGCAGCATGGAAGGTGTGGTCACTCCTGGGGCAGGATTGAGGCAGAGGGAAGACAGGGGTCTTGGCTGTTGAGGGGATGAGGAAGAATCAGGAGATCAGGGTGCTTGAGGATGAGGTGAATGTTGTCGTTCAGTTGATTTTCATGTCTGACTCTCATGACCCTGTTGGGAGTTTACTTGGCAAAGATACTGGAGTGGTTTGCCACTCATTTCCTTTTCCAGCTCATTTTACAGGTAAGGAAAATGAGGCAGACAGGGGTAAGTGATTTGCCTAGGGTCACACAGCTAGGAAGTTTCTGAAGTTGGATTTGAACTCAGGTCTTCGTAACTTTGGGCCCAGCATGCTACCCACTGCTCCACCTAAGTAAACTGGGGGTTGAACTTATTGGGGAGGAAGAAGAATGACTTGGTGATTGAAAGAGGGCAGTTGTAAGGATTTGGACATGATGGAGTGCACTTTACAGGAAGGTAGGAGCTTCCTAAGTCATGGAGGCAGAGGAAGGGCCTGAAAGGCTGTGGGGGGCCACCTGCTCTTCTTGGCTGTGTGTGAGGGGAGCAGCCAGTGTAGGAGAGAGTGCCAAGAGATACGGTATCTTAGTGAGGAAGCTGGGGGGTTTCATCCAGCACCAGAGATGTATAGAATCAGAGAGGAATAGCGTTAGGGCTACAGGATGATGATTTATAGTTGGAAGTGACCTTGGAGGTCATCTAGTCCAACGCTCTCATTTAATAAAGATAGAAACTGAGAATTTAAGTGAGTTGAAACCGGTTACATGAACAATGGCAGAATCAGAATCTGAACTCTGGTCCTCTGACTCCAAATTTAGTTTTCCCATAGCACCACAACATTTGGTTCTCAGAGAGCACAACAGCCTGGGAGCACAGAAGCTAGGACTGGAGAAGAGGCTAGGGCTTAGCATATTTCAGGGGAAGGGACATTACATTGACCTGTGCAGTCAATAAGAATTTGGCTTTACTACTGAACCCTGTTGTGATGAGGGAAGTTGTACCCCAGGGGGAGGGAGAATGTTCTCCCATGCTGGCATCTGGTGTACATCCCCCCATTATCCCATTGCATACAAATCTCACAGCAGAGGCAGATCAACATAGCAGAAAAAACACTGGACTTGGAATGAGAAGTCTTGGGTTCCAATCCTGGATCTTACTTACTAGCTTTATGCCCCTGGGACCCTTCTATCTCAAAGAGGTGTTACAAAGATCAAATGAGATCATATTAGATATAGAGCTGAGGTGATGATGAAGACCCCTGATTGCCCCTGATCACTCCTGTGATATATGTAAAATATTCTGGATCTTGGAAGATGTAAGCTGCTATTGGTCTTAAACAAGATTACTTAAAGGCCCTAGAAATTAGGCAGGAAATTGAAGAGGGGGAAGGGGAGGGTCATCTTCCAGCAGACCATAATGACTTTAGAAGTGCCTGACCAATGAAAGGGAAGGGGAAGAGAATAAATTTATACAGCACCTACTAGGTTTCAGTACTGTGCTAAATGCTTTACAAATATAGTCTTATTTGATCCTCACAATAAATTTGAGAGGCAGGTGCTGTTATGATCCTTATTTTTCAAGGTAAGGAAACTGAGGCAAGCAGAAGTTAAGTGACTTGTCTGGGGTTGCACATCTAATAAATGTCTGAAGCTGGATTTGAACTCATTTCTTTCCTGACTCCAGGGTAAGTACCACCTACCAGTCAAAGTTGGCTTGGGGGGGCGATTTGACTTCAGGGGAAGGGCTTCTAAGGATTGATGGTGCCCTTTGGGACGTTACTTGGGCTTTATTAGCTGGGTGTATTGCCGGGTGTGGAGTCAGGAAGACTCATCTTCCTGAGTTCAAATCCGTCATCAGACACTTACTAGCTGTGTGACCTGGGCAAGTTACTTAGCCTTGTTTGCCTTGGTTCCTCATCTGTAAAATAAGCTAGAGAAAGAAATGGCAACCACTCCAGTATCCCTGCCAAGAAAACTCCAAGTGGGGTCACAAAGAGTTGGACATGATGGAAAAACGACTAAACAACAACAAATCTTGGTTTAGAGAGAAAGCCTGGGGATAAGACAGGAATTTATTTCTAACCCCTTCTCCCACTCTAGAGATGGATAGACTGTTAGGCTTGAAAGGGATGGTTTAGGTCATTTATTCCTCTATCTTCATTTTATAGAAGAAGAAACCAAGGCCCAGAGAGCCACCTAGATCAAGGTCACCTGCTCAAGGTCACAGAGCTATTGAGAAACATTCTGAGACTCAAACTCAGTGCTCTTTATATGATACCACAATGTCCAGGACCAGGGTCATCCGGAACCAGGGAGTCTACGTTGTTTCCCTTTCTGAGGGTGGCTGGACTGGGTGGAAGACGTGTGGTAGAGGGGCGTTGTCTCCTGGGTGGGTGATCAGGCTTAAACCCTCCCCAATTCACTCCTCTTACACACTGAACAGTTCAAGATTGCCTGCAGTCTGCCCAGACCTCTCATCTTCATCTCTACTTACCCTTGCAGGTGTCGGTCTCTCATTTCACTCCAGAGATCAGGGTGCCCTGTCCTGTGTGTGTGCAGGCCTCATTGTCTATGCAGTCAGCCACTGTTTGGCCATTAAGGGAATGAGCTGTGAAAGCCATTCTCCTCCCTTGGCAGGGCCACTGGTTCAGCAGAGAACAGGAGGGAGGAAGAGAGAGAGGGAGTGAGAAACTGTGTGACAGCCAGCCAAGGAGACAGAGACACACGGAGAGGTCAAGAGGCAGAGACAGAGACGGAAGGAGAAGCATGGGCTCAGAGACAAACACAGGGAGAATAAGAAAGGTGGAGATGCAGAGAAACAGAGACAGGAAAAGAAAGGAGAGCAGTGGAGACAGAAAACTGGAGTATGCATGCAGAGGCGGAGAGGCAGAGACAGACCTGGAGGGAGAAAGACAGACTAAAAGACAAAGCAACAGAATCAGAGAGACAGAGGGACAGAGGCAGGGGTGGGGGCAATGGGGATCAAGGCAGAGACAGACACAGAACAAAGCAGGGGCAAAGAGACAAAGGAAAAAGAGACAGAGGAAGTGGGAGAGAGGAACAGGTGGCAGAGAGGGGTGGAGGCAATGCAGAAAGGGACAAAGGGAAGCCATGAGTCAGAGACAGACATAGAGGGAGAAATACCTGCTCAGAGAGAGACAGACAGAGACAGACAGAATGACAGACAGACACACACATACACACACAGAGAAACAGAGGCAAACAGGAAGAGATTCACTGAGAGAGGCAGAGACAGAGACAGAAACAGAAACAGATAGAGATATAGAGACAGAGAAACAGAGAGACCACAGAAACAGAGAGACCACAGAGACAGAGAGACAGACACAGAGACAGCTAGATAGACACAGAGAAAGAGAAAAACAAAGAAACAGAGTAAGAGACATACCAAGAAAGGCAGAGACAGAGACACACAGAGAAACAGGGACAGGCAGAGACAGATAGACAGAGACACAGAAATAGAAACAGAGAGTCAGAGGCAGAGACAGATAGACACAGAGAAAGATGGATATAGAGAGAAACAGAGAGAAAGACAGAATAAAGACATATCAAAAGAAGCAGAGACAGAAAGAAACAGAGACACTAAAACAAAGAGATGGAGAGAATAGAGAGAGGTTGAAGCAGAGAGACAATGTAACGGATAGAGAGATGAACTTAATGGAGACAGAAAGACATGGAGACAGTGCCAGAGGAACAAAGACAAGCAGAGGCAGAGAGAGACAGAAATCAAATAGAGACTAAACAAGAGAGGGGACACTTAGTATTATTTCTCTACATCCAAAATGGTGGGATGCTTTCTCCCTTAATCATGTAGGGATCTCTTGCTGGAATTTCTGTCCGTTTCTGTGTTATTTTCTTCTTTTTCTGTGGGCTCTTCTTCCCCCCTCATCTCTGCATCACCAGATGACTCCCCTCCCAGCCCCAGCCTAGGCTCTCCATCTCCCCTTTCCACCAGGTAAATGGCAGGTCTCCGTGGAGAGACCTCCATCCTCTCCTGCTTCTCTCCTTTCTTTCTGGGGGTCCTGGAAAGGATCAGGGGTTGCTGTAAGGATCCTCTGGCAGGCGGTGGAGGAGAGGGAGAATAGAAATGGAGAGAGACTAAGTAAGGAAAACAATGGGGCACACAAGAGGTCAGAATACAGGAGGAAGAATCGCCCACTCTTTGTGTGTGTGTGAGTGATGCTTTTTGGCTTGTTCTCTGGGATTTAGTTTGATCCTAGGAGGTCATCTAATCTGTTCTTTCTGAGTCATTGTCCATGATATCTTTGGCCTGTCATCCCACAATCTTCATGGTTCATGCACAATAAAGAGTTTTGCATTTTCTTTTTCTTTTTTGGAAGAAGTGGGGAATCTTTCCAGATGACTTTGGGACAAGGATTTGGCAAGAGACTATAAAGCTGTAGGCCTATTTAGGGGAAGTGAGTAGGAAGGAGACCACATAATATTCTTATTGTGGGCTAAGGTATTTACATTCTGTAAGGGCCAGTAATAATAATTGGGGGCAGCTAAATGGTGCGGTGGATAGAGCACCAGGCTTGAAGTTAGGAAGACCCGAGTTCAAATCCAGCCTCAGACACTTTCTAACTGCATGACCCTGGGCAAGTCACTTAACCTTGTTTGCCTTAGTTTCTTCATCTGTAAAATGAGTTGGAGAAACAAATGGCAAATGACTCCAGTATCTCTGCCAAGAAAACTCCAAATGGGGTCACCAAGAGTCAGACATGAGTGAAATGATTCAACAACAAATACAATAATTACTAACATTTATATATGGTTTACTCTGTCCTAGGTACTATGTAACTAAATTATAATTATTATCTCCTTTTTTTCCTTATAACAACCCTTGGAGTTAGGTGCTATTTGTTATTCCCATTTTATAGATGCAGAAACTGAGGTAAATAGAGGTTAAATTACTTGCCCAGGGTCACACAGCTAGTAGCTGTCTGAGGCAGGATTTGAATTCAAGCCTTCCTGACTCCAGATCAAATGTCGATCTATTGCTCAACATTGCCCCACTCCTATTAACAACTGGTTCCCCTACCCCCAATCCTTTTTCTCCACAAACACCTTTCTTCCTATGGCTCACAGTCACATCCAGACCATATAGGAAAGAATTGGGAATAATTCAGTGATCTATTTGTGTGTGTGTATGTGTGTGTGTGTGTGTGTGGCTGACTAGGGGACCCTGATCAATTAAGTCCCCCAATCCCCTTGATAAAATTATAGGACATAAGAGGCAGGTAATAGAGACAATGACATGTAAGAGTGTGTTGATTGCAGATTTTGAGTGTCTATTTACATCCTGTAAGGGCATTAGATTGTTGAGCATCTCACTTATATCTGAAAGGATCAGGAAACACTGCTGGGGACTGGCAGAAACAGTGTACTTGGCCATGGGCTCAGATAGTCTGGGTATCTTTTCTCTGGCCTCTCATTTATATAAAAGGTTTAAAAACAGGACACTGATCCTGGTAAGTCAGGTGAGAAGAGAGTCAGCCATTGAGGAAGAACTCAGCTGTTGAAAGTTCACTCCATCTTTTCTTTTACACCTCTTGGAGGGAATGGGGAGGGGGCTCTTTCCCCACCCTATAAAGCAAAGAGTTCTTGAAGTAGAAGTACATGACACAGGAGGAGGAGAGAGTCCAACTTCAGAATCTAATTGAGTCAGTGAAAGGAGTTGAGAGTCTGGCCCCAGAGCTGGGATTCTGTTTGGGAAATGGTTGCTGAACAATGGGACCATATACTTTCCCTAGAAATATGGTCCAGGGGAAATAAAGAACTAAATCCCATGAGCAGCAAAAAAGAGACATTCCAAGAAAATGAGGGTGTGTGTGGGGGAGAAGGCCCAGTAATAGCAAAGGTATGGGTACATATGTAGTCTCTCTCTCTCTCTCTCTCTCTCTCTCTCTCTCTCTCTCTCTCTCTCTCTCTATATATATATATATACACACCCCCACCTGTGTCTTTGATACATGTATACATCTCTATTTGTGAACTCTATCTGTGTTTCCTCCTCCCACTGATATTGTATATCTTTGTGGGAAAGAATACCCCATGTTTATTAGGAAAGTGTTTTGTCATTTTTCTTACTATGCTTTTTCTAGTAAATGTCTTTGCTTTGAACTAATTGTGTCCTCTGGCTGACTATTAAAAAGTAAATACAGTGGTGGGGACTCTTGAGCCATACTTTTAGGAATACTGACTCATGGAGTACTTTGAACCTAGAGTGGTCATCCCTGGGTAGATCCAACCTCTAAGTACATGTGGAGAATAGCTCAAACTGGTGCAACCTTAGCTTGTTAGAGCTTAGCAATCATCTTATAGATGAGAAACTATAGGTTTTATTTCATTTTATAGATGAGAAAACTGAGATCAGAGAGGATAAGTGTCTTTCCCAAAGTCACACAATTAGTTATTGATACAGGAGGAACTTGTCCTTTCATTGTGTTGTTGTTCATCCTTTATTCTCAAAGAGGACCAATGACGTCACAGGGTGATGTCTTGACTTGCAAATGAATTGGATTTAAGTGAGGCGCAGTTGTGAAAAGCTGTCAGCCTCAATGTCTTTCAGAGTCATCAAAATCCAGTGGCAGAACGAAAGTCAGGATGATTGTCAGTGACCTAGGTGTAATCTTGGCATCTTCTATGTCTGACCAAGCTCTAAGTGGTCCACAGTGCCGGCTTCAGCTGCCTTTACAGAGAACAAATTGTTCTCATCTGCCCATTCTACTGGGAGAAGTCTTTATGTGGTTGGGGTAGACATTCTCCTCACTGACAGATCTGAGACCTGTTGGTTTCACTCAGTCTGGTTTAGTCCATCTGCCAAGATGGTTTTACCAGGCTGTGGTTGCTGCACATGTTGCAGTTTTCTGGAGCCACAGGGGAGAGAGTTGGCTGAAGGTGGACACCAAAGGTTTATAGGACAGTAGAAGGTGTGCTAGGGCTGGAGTTAGTAGAGAACTGAAGAGGCAGCATGCTCCCATGAAAAGATTCCTGGATTTGGAGTGAGGTGACGGGTTCCCATCTTACTTTGCTGCTCACTACCTGTGAGACCTTGGGTAAATCTCTCATCTCTCTTTATATTGTGGCTTCTCCCCATGGGTGCATCTTCTCCAATGCTTAACTTCCACCAAAGTAATGTAACAGAGAAAAATTTCTGCATCAGGACCCTCCCCCTGTTGACTTACTGAGCACATTTGGAGGGAAGCCTAAAGTAAGTGAAAGATGCCCTTGGTACGAATGAGGAGTGAGGATCCCAGGACCACATCTTCACACTTCCCAGGATAAATAAAGACTAATTGACTACCCAGCATATCATGGAAAACCCTGGTGGTTTTAGGAGACTGTAGAGTCTTATGGTCAGCTTCATGACTTTTCTCAAGTTTGAAAATTAAAGGGGCCCCAGGGAGGCACAGTCCCTGTCCTCATCGAGTTTTCTGTCTGATGTAGGAAACATAGCCCCTTGTCTTCAGAGAGGTGGATTTGGAATCAGATGACTGCCATTTTACTACCTGTGTGACTGGGTAACTCACCTGACCCTTCTGGGTCTCACTTTCTTTCTCTCAGCATTTCTCTGCTTTCCAGTTTCCCTGGCTTCTCTGAAAGTCCCATTTCCCACAAGAAGCCTTTCCTGATTCCCCTTAATTCTAGCACTTTCCCTCTGTTTATTATTTTCCCCGACTGAGAGCTACCTGATAACAGGGACTGTGTCTTCTGCCTTTCTTTGTATCTCTAATACTTTGTACAGTTCTAGGTACACAGTAGGTGCTTAATAAATGTTTATTTACTGATTGATGGTAAGAGGATGGAGTTGGACTAGATGACCCCTAAAATCTATGATCTATGATCTTTATCTCTATGGTCCTATGAGTTCAAAAGCCTCCCTCCCCCAATTTATTCCTTGTGTGACTATTGATAACTCGATTACATTCTTTGAATATCCTTTTCCTTATCTGTAAAATGGGTATAATTTTACAATTCCCTCATATGCATTTGTAGAGTCCCCAAGCTGATCAGGAAAACCTAGTTCCAGTCCTCAGGAAGCTCCCAGTCCATAAGGGCCTGTCCTGACCTCACAAACACCACACAGCAACAAAACCAGGATAAACCTGGGAACAGCTGGACACAACTATAACTCTTACTTCTTAGCGGCAGCTAGGTGGCATAGTAGATAGACTTGAGACCTCAAGTCAAGAAGAACCGAGTTTAAATCTATCCTCGGACAACTCCTAGCTGCGTGACCTTGGACAAGTCACTTAACTTCTGTTTACCTCAGTTTCCTCAACTGTAAAATGAGAATAATAGTAACACCTGCTTCCCAGGGTGGTTGTGAAAATAAGATGATATTTTTAAAATGCCTGGGATAAAATAGGTTATACATACATATACAAATAAGTATGTATATGTGTGTGTGTAAAATTTGTTTATTCCTAGGGGAGGGAGAAAAGCTGGATGAAGGCAGTCATGGAACAGGTGGTGGGGTGTGCCTCAGGGCAGCACTCTCAGCCCACCTTTGGACTCGGAGATCCCATAGGACAAGGAAGTCGAGGACTGGCTTGGCTGGTACTCAGGTCCCATGTTCACCTGCCCTTGATAATTGCCCTTAATGACCTCTTGATAGGAACTTGTTGGCTCTCCCTGGTCACAGCTCTATGCATCACTGCCTTCTGCCTGCTCTGAGAACGGCCTTGACAATGCTGCTCTCTCCTCCCTTCCATATGCATTCTCAGCGTCCCTCTCTAAGGACAGATAAAAATCCGGTCTAAGTTAGTGTTGGTCAATGCCACACTCTGATTGGCTGAGGGAGCTCTCCCTCTCAATAAAATCTGACAGTTAGGAGATGTTGCTTTCCAGCTATGATCTCATTTCTTTCTATAGCAGGCAGAGGAAGACCCGTGATTATTCTCCCCAATTTGCTGATGGGGAAACCGAGGTCTGGAGAGAAGTAGACTTGTCCAAACCCATCTAGTGGATTAGCTAGTCCCAGTGTAGGGCTGTTCTCCACACCTTGTGGAGGCGAGAACTTATAGACTCAAAATACAATTTTGCCCAAGGTCACGCCGTATCTTAGTGGTAGACCTAAATCCAGCTCTCCTGCTTTTTCATCCAATGTATTGGGCAGGGGGTGGTGAATATATCTAAATGTGTTTGCATGTGCCATGTGCGGGAATGTACATGTAAGTATAGATATGTCTATAGTGATTCACAATCCCCTTGTTGTTCAGTCATTTTGCAGTCACCCTTGATTCTTCCTGAGGTTTTCTTGGCAAAGACCTTGGAGTAGTTTGCCATTTCCTTTTACAGATGAGGAAACTGAGGCAAAAAAGGTTAAGTGACTTGCCCAGGGTCACACAGCTAGTAGGTGTCTGAGGATAGATTTGAACTCAGGCCTTCCTGTTTCTACATTCTGCTCCATCACCACTGAACCACCTAGCTGCCCCAAGTATTCCCCTTGCCCCATCTGATTGCTGAAGATGAAAGGAAGGGGTTTGTGTTTTTATTACACATAAAATGAACTTTATTGAGAGTGAGAACCTGGGTCTCTGTCCTTAGTAGATGACCTTGGGCAAGCTATTTCTGGTTATGCCTATTTCCTTATCTATATCATCACCGTCCCTTTAACATGTAGCATTTCATCATATCATGGATTTAAAGTTGGAGGGGACTAACCCTCCCTCATTTTACAAATGAGGAAATTGAGATTCATGGAGATTAAATGACTGATCTAAAGTCGCTCAAGTAGCAATTGATAAAAGTGGGATTTGAGCCCAAGTCCTGTGACTCCTAATTCAAAGCCCTAATATCCCGATTGTCCTTTGAGGCAGACAATGCTGCTGCTGCTGCCTCCAAACCAAGGTTGAGAGATTAAGCACAAGCTCACACAGCCCAGAACCCAGTTCTGTTCATGACGAGGCTAACCTCTCAAACTGAGGGAAAGGAATTGAATCACTTATTGAACTAAATGCAACAAACATTTATAATGGAGACAGGGCCCATCCTGGCTTCTGGGCATACTACAAAAGGCAACAGGAACAGCTAGAACACAGCTGTATTTACTACTTCTGGGAAGGGAGGAAATCTGGATTAAGGGGGTTTGAAATGAGCTGTAGAGCAGTGCTGTTCCCTGGAGGAGATAGAAAGTTTAGAAGGGACTCTGTTTCTGCCCTCTGGGAACTCACGGGCAAATAGGAAGTGGATTGAGCAGCAGCCTGGGAGTCATGACACCTGGGTCCTAGTTCAGATTCTGCTGTTAACTCAGAGGATGATACTTGGGCAGATCAATTTATCTCAGATGGTCTCTGGGTTGGACGCCTTGGGGTTACAGTTCTCCCATGTGATGTCTGTGTGAAGTCTGAAGCCCTCCTGGGAAAACCCTATCCCAAGGTAACCTCTTTCTTTTTCTTTAGAAGCTTTTTAAAAAATCAGTCTCCCTGTGCTGGGGACTCCCCAACTGTTTCTTTGGGCCTCTCTTTCCCTCTGTCCCCAGAAACTGATGCTTGGATAACATTAGAGAGAAAGGAGGCTTCTGTGATATTTCTAGGCATTGTCCAGGAGGTGGAAGGGAAGGGAAGAATCTGTCATGTTTGCCCTTTGTCAAACTGCCAGGGATTGACAGTGGCCTGAGCCCCTGAGGAAGGGCCAGGAGATTCCCAGCTGGCCCTGGGGAAGAGAGCTGCCCCCCAGGTCCTCTCTGCACCTTCCCCTGCTCCCTTTTCTTTCTCTATGGTGCCTGTCTGTGGGGCTGCAGCGCCCATCCAGGATGACAGCCCAGTCCCAAAGTTCCCAAGGAAAAGCCAATCTCCTTTCCTCCTCAGTAAAGAATGGCCCCTGCTGGGAAAGTCTCAGGGAAGGAGGGGCTATTTTTAGTTCCGGGTCCAGAATTCAGGTCCGCAGACAGGCCAGATCTGGAGTGCTTTGGGGCAGAGGGGAGGGGGAAGGGGGAAGATAGTGTCAGGGGAGGTTTGGGGGTCGGTGTCTACCACCTCTCCTCTGCTCCTTGGGTTAGTGGGGAATTGTTTCCAAGGCAACAGCATTGGTTCTAAAAAAATTACCATTTATATTTCTTGGTTTGGGAAAGAAGAAATGGGGGAAGGAGCAGGGCTACAGTCAGGAAATGGTTATGGGGGGGCGATGAGCTAGCAGAGGGAGGGGGCCTCAGGCTTCAGTGCAGCCTATATGGACCTCCAAATAGGCCCCCCCAAGGAGGCAAAGGAAGATATTCTGTCCTTATGCCCCACTACACCCTCTATTGTGTGACCCCTCCCCCATCCTCAGTTGTCCCCCTGTCTTGGGTCATTATCAAGTCAGGAACGTTGATTTCTTCATCCCTCATTGTCCCCCTTCTCTTGTGACCCACTTGAGAAAGAAAAGCACTCTGTCCCCATTCCCTCGCTGTGTTTCCTATCTACATTTCTTCCCCCATGTCATCACTTCCTCAGGAAGATTCCCTGTTCCTATTTCTTAGTCCCATGCTACTCTTGGTAGCATCTCCTCAGGTCCTATGCCCCTCTCTCCACCTCTCTCTGTTTTTACATCTCCCTCGCCTTCACTACTGCATCACCCTCCCTCTCATTACAGACCGAGAGAGGAGGAGACCCAGGTGTGGGGAACCTTGCTGCGGAGTTAATAAAAATGTCCACAACTTCTTATCAGCCTCATGAGAAGCAGAGGGGGTGGGGAGGAAAGGGAGAGATAGCTCTTTGTGGAGAGGGGCTGGGGGTGGGGCATCATTGAACATGCCAGCCATGAGGCGTGTGGAGACATGAAATCAGCTGGAACAGGTTTTTAAATTAGTTTTCCAACAGTTTTCTTGATGGTGGGCCCACAATCCTCAGCTCTGCCAAGAGTTCTGCTAGATTCTCACAGCCAATGGAGCCACTTGGGAAACTGGACTAAGGAGGTGGTAGGTGCTTAATTAAGAAGTGGACATCGTGGCCCTAACCACTGCTCTTGAGCCTGATCCCATTCTCAGCTGACATCACCACTCCAAATATTCATATGAGCTATTTGTGCCCAACCTGTGGTAGACAGAGCCTTCTGAGTTCATAGCAGTCTGATCAGCCACAGTCAGACTATACTTTGTCCCTGATATAGTGATGTCATTGTGGTCCTCTTCAGGCACAAAGGGAACAACCAACCAACCATTCTCAACTGTATCTTCAACCTAGCTGCTTTCCATCCTTGAGCCCACCTCTCTTCCCAGTCCCAGTTCCAACCAACTCTAACCCAATCCCCAGTCCCATACTAGTGCAGACTCTAGCTCTTTCTTCAATCTTTTTTTTTTTTTGCTTTTTGGAAGGGCAATTGGGGTTAAGTGATTTGCCCAAAGTCACACAGCTAGTTAAGTGTTAAGTATCTGAGGCCTCATTTGAACTCAGGTCCTCCTGACTCCAGGGCCAATGCTCTATTCACTGCACCACCTAGCCACCTCTCTTTCTCCAATCTTTTTTTTTTTTTAAAGCAATTGGAGTTAAGTAACTTTCTCAAGGTTACACGGCTAGTCATTATTTATGTGTGGGTGCTCATTTTCTGAGGCCGGATTCGATCTCCAGTCATCCCAACTCTGAGGCTGCCCCTCTCTTTCTCCAATCTTAACCTCAATCCAAACTCAGAGCCATTCCAAATCCTAGCCCCAAACCTGTCACTGTCCCCAAACCCAATATGAACCCAATTCTTCATTTTTCCCTCATCTTAGCCCCAACACAAAAACCATTACCAGATCCTAAAATCAACCTCTCCTAATACCTAAACCCAATGCTAAACACAACTTGCCCTTCAAACCTATCCTCTATCTTAATCTTAGATGGAACTCAGTTCTCAGACCCAATAAAAAATCTTAGCCCATCCTCAACCCCTAGCCTAATCTTAGCCCTGATCCCAATCTCAGTGCTAATCCCAATCTCCCCAATCCTAGTCCCAATTCCATACTTAATTCTAATCCTTATACATAATGTCAGGGCAGCAAGGTGGCACAGTGGATAGAGTACCAGGCCTAGAGTCAAGAAGACTCATCTTCCTGAGTTCAAATCTGACCTCAGACACTTACTAGTTGTGTGACCCTGGGCAAGTCACTTAACCTTGTCTGCCTTGGTTTCCTCATCTGTAAAATGATCTAGAGAAGGAAATGGCAAACAATTCTAGTATCTTTGCCAAGAAAGCCCCAAATCATGCCACCAAGAGTCAGACACGACTGAAATGACTGAACATATGAACAAAGAACACCAGGATATCACCTTTTGCCACAGACCAACACCCATTTCAGCAACCAGAACTATATTTTTGAGTGTACTATCCCCCTCCACTTTTCATTCCCCCCAACCTCCCATCTCTTCACTTAATCATAGAGAAGTCAACTCATTATTTCACTGGTCTCTAACCTTCCAGGGAAGTATTGCAAATCCTTTCAAAGGCTTCTACTGCTGATGGTACTGATCTCCATAGTGAAGACTAGTGGTTGGGCAGGGGTGGGGTGGGAGGGTGGGGGGTGAAAAGACCCTAAAGGGACTCTGGTTTGACCACAAGTAGTTTGAGATCAAGCAATTAGAATGTTAGGCATAGGTTGCATTCTCTCCTTCCCAGCCCATAGCCAATTGTAGGTTGGTCTTCAACACAGATATACCATTTTCTTCAATATTCCCTCCCTCCCTCCCTCCCTTGTAGTGGCTGTGTCCATGGTCTTCTCAGACAAGGGTGTTCCTGAAGCCATTTTGAACCATCTAGAGGGAGCAGATTGTTAAATTTTCATTGTCAGCATTCATATCTCAGAAATTTGATAATGCTATGAATCAAGGCTTGACTTACTGCTTCGTTGATTGTCTGACCTAAGAAAGTAATAGAAAAATAATGTAGATTAAATTTATAAATGTGTTGAATGTACATTGGTTTGTTTGTTTGTTTTTCCCCAGAGAGCTGGTTAACATTTACCAGCACACCCCTGTTTCCAACCCAATGTCAGGCCAAGCAGCTGCTCAGGAAAAATTCCATATCACCCTCCCCTCCCTGGGGCCCCACACCCTGCCCCCACTCCCCAGTTCGCTTCTGGGCTGCAGCTTGAGTCCTTTAGCAGAAAGGTTCTGCCTCAGGGCTGTGGCCAATGAGTAATCTCCCCTTTCTCCACACACACTTGCAATTTTTTGGTGTTAAAGAGTAGATAGCACTATATGAGCAGGCTTGGATGGGTTGCAATTATATTCTCTTCTCTTCAAAGCCACCCTTCTTCTGGACTTCCTTATTTATTTCCAGAAACTCACCATCCTCCTGTTCTCTCTGGTTCCCAATCTTGGCGTTTTACTCCATTCCTCACTTTCCCCCACTGTATAGACCCCATCAGTTTCCAAATCTTGCCATATTTGCCTTTATGGAATCTTTCACAACCATCTCTTTCTCTCTAATCACACAGGCGATACCCTAGTTCAGGCCTTTGCCACCTCTTGCCCAGAATAGTGCAATGGACTCCTAATAAGTCTCCTTAAAGAAAGTCTCTCACTGCTCCAATTCATCTTCCACAGAGCCAGCAAAGCGATTATCTTCAAGTAGAGGTGTGACCATTTCATGCCCCTCCTGCCTCTCTCCTTCTCAGTAAGCTCCAGTGGCTTTCTATTGATTCTAGGATCAAATATTATTCCAGTTTTATCTCATCCTTGAAAAATTTCTATTTGCTTAAGTTTTCTAACACTCATAATTATTAGCATAGTAGTATTATTTTATAGAACTTACAAATAAATTAATATCCTTACCTTGGGAGTACATGCTCAATTTTTTTTTCTTACTGATAGGAGTGTGTAGTGAAAAGTTTGCAGACAACCGGTTTACAGCATAAATTCAAGTTCCTGAGCCTGGCATTCAAGGCTCTTGGTGCCAATATACCTTTCTAGTTTTATCTTCACATATGTTCTATGTTCCAGTCAAACTGAAACTCACCACACCTAGAACATGTATCTAGCTTTTCTGCCTTTGTGACTTTGCTTACATTGTTCTTTATGCCTGAAAAGTCATGTCTACCCTAAACTTCCTCATCTCGAGAGCTGTTGAAATTCTCCCTACCCTCCCTTAGAATGGTAATTCCTTGAGGTCATCGATTGTCTGGCTTGATTGTATTTGTAATTCTCAGTGTTTAGCTCAGTGAGAGGCACCGGTTGTTTAAGTTGTTTTAATAGTGTCCAACTCTTTGTGGCCCTGTTTGGGATTTTCTTATCGAGATACTGGAGTGGTTTGTCATTTACTTTTTCAGCTCATTTTACATATGAGGTAACTGAGGCAGATAGGGTAAAGTTGCTTGCCCAGCTAATAGGTGTCTGAGGGCAGATTTGAATTCAGGAAGATGAGTCTTCCTGACTCCAGGTCTGGTATTCTATCCACTGCCTCCTGGCACATTATAAGTACTTAATAAATCCTCACTCACTCTATCCATCCATCCATCCATCCATCCATCCATCCATCCATGCATCCATGCATCTGTCTATCTATCTATCTATCCATCCATCCATCTATCTATCTCATGTCACATGCCATGTTTTTTTTAATGTTGTCATACTTGTCTTGTCTACCCCAGCTAGACTGTAAATTCCATAATTCATCTTTGCATTGCCCTCTGTGCTAGTGTAGTGCTTTTAAAATAGTTGGTAAGGTTGGCAGTTAAATATTTTAAATGACCTATTTGACCTTCCCTCACCTTATGAAAAACTTAGGCTCCACATCTAAAGGCTCTTTATGTTCATCATTTCTCATCAAGCTTCAGACTTTGTTTCACATAGAGATACTGTTGGATGATGGTCAAGATATGACTGGAGTGCCCAAGACTTCCTAGATACTTAACCCCTTGTTCTATGCTAGCCAGGCAGGCCTCCCCTTTGTGGATTGAGGCCCAGCACACACTGAAGCTGCCTATGGTCCAGGCCAAGAAGTTGTGAGATTATTATCATGATATTGTATAAAGAACATTGGATGTGGGGCCGCTAGGTGGCACAGTGAATAGAGCACTGGCCCTGAAGCCAGGAGGATCTGAGTTCAAATCCCACTTCAGATACTTAACACAAAAACTAGCTGTGTAACCTTGGGCAAGTCACTTAACCCTAATTGCACTACCTTTCCCCCTCCAAAAAGCAAAAAACAAAACAAAACAAAAAACACTGGACTTGTGGTTCATTGTATTATAGGAATAGGACTGGAAGTGCTTTTGAGATCATCTAGACCAGGAGTTCCTAACTGTTTTTTGTGTCCTGGACCTCCCTGGCAGTCTGGTGAAGTCTATGGATCCCTTCTCAGAATAATGTTTTTAAATGCATAAAATAAAAGCCCTAGGATTACAAAGGAAATCAATTATATTGAAATATAGTTATCAAAATATAAGAAAAGAAAAAAATTGATCATCAGATTAGTCCTATATGTATATATGTGTGTATATGAATATATGTATGTATCATCTATGTATGTATATGTCTATTGTGTGTATATGTGTATACATAATATAAAAGTTGGGGATATGTGTATATGTGTACACGTGTATATATACTAATTTAGAATTTTGATTTTATATAAATATATATGTATGTGTATTATATATCCATTGTGGATTTTATGTGGATGTTATATGTGTGCATCAACATATATTTGTATATACATATATATGGGTATACACACACACATATATTATATGATAGGCAGGAACAACTCACAGCTGTGTGACTTTTGACACGTCACTTAACATCTTGATGCCAGAGAGACAGCAACAATCTGCATGAGTAGAATAAGTTAGTTCCTCCTTGAAAATCCCCTGCCCTGATAAAATCTCCTTTACCCAGGAAGATTGCCATTTTCTAACCTAAGGCCTTAGGGAGTTACCTGGGGCACTAAAAGGGTCACACAAACAATGTGTGTGTCAGGCAGGCAGGATTTGCTTTTTTGTTGTTGTAGAAGGAGGAAGGGCAATTGGGGGTTAAGTGACTTGCCCAAGGTCACACAGCTAGTAAGTGTTAAGTGTCTGGGGTCAAATTTGAACTCAGGTCCTCCTGACTCTAGGGCCAGCGCTCTATTCACTGTGCCATGGGCAGGCAGGATTTGAATCCATATATTTCTGATTCTGAGACCAGCTTTTCATCCATTATACCATGCTGTCCCTCTTGTATATATATATATATATATATATATATATATATATATATATATTTTAACAGATGAGGAAACTGAGATGAAGAGAGGGAAAATAACCTGCCCAAGGCAGCCCAGATAGTAAATAGCAAAGTCAGCATGCAGACCCAGGTCCTCTGACTCCAAATCCAGAGCTCTTTCCACTACACTATGCAGCCTTCAGAAAAATCTGTGTTCACATTCTGATTCTGCTATTTCTAGCCATGTGACTTTGGGTCAAGTCTCTGGACCCCAGTTCCCTCATCTGTACTATGGCACAATGAGACTTGTTCTTATCTATCTCTTGTCTTTTCAGGCTTGTCATAAAGATCTAACGAAATGACATTTATGTAATGGGTAATGTGTACTTGCCCAGGCCACCTAACGTGGTAGTGCCTTGCTTCTGGGAGATGACATTCTGAAGTCTCCTCCTGTGTGAGTGAGAGCAGTTTCTTCTGGTCAGCTTCATAGCTGGAACAGGTTGTGTGTTTAATAACTCAGAGGCTGTGACACTTGATAGGTGTTCATAGAGGGTAAAGGTCTACCCACAGCATGGGTGCCATGAACCAGACCAGTAAGTGGGGAAGGGTCACTTCCTCCTCCTTTTCTGCTTTAGGTCCCATGGCCTAGAGAATTGGTCCTGTTTGTTTGGTTTCATTGGTCCTTCTCAGTTTCAGGTACAGGAGGTATAATCACAACTGAAATCACTAAGCCATGACAACCTTGGAGCCGGGATTCCAGGTTGGATGCTGTAGCCAGTCAACTGGCAGGGAAACCCTGAGAAGCCAGGGTGTCTGGGACTGGAGCCCAAAGGGGAGCTTTGGACTTGGAACGTGGGACTGTGTTGTATAGGAACTGAGTTAAGCTGTGAACCTAATCACCTTCCCCTTCTCAGAGTATGAGGTGATATGGGACTGTGGGGGAGGGGGGAGGATTATGGCCTATTTTGGGGGAAGTATGTTTGTCATTATAATTTTGAAGTAAATGTTCCTTTATAAAAGCTACCCTCCTGTTAAGTGGTTAAATGTAACTGGGTTGCAAAGTATCTCTTACAGTTGGGGCTGGGAGCCAATGGCAAAGCGCCTAGATACCCCCAAATCCCCTTAAGAGTGCTGGAGAACCCTGGGGGAGAAGTGAGATATCCCAGGCAGTGAGTGGGGCCAGAATCGTTACTGTTACATATAGAAAGCATTTTGCAGAATGTTAAAGCATTGTGTAAATATCGTTCCAATAGTGAGGCTGTATGAAGAGTGAATGAACAGCTAGGTGGCGCCATAGTGCATAGAGTGCTGGATTTGGAGTCAGGAAGGATCATCCAGCCTCAGACACTTGTAGCTGTGTGACCCTGGGCAAGTCACTTAACCTGTTTGCCTCAGTTTCCTTCTCTATAAAAATGAACTGGGAAAGGAAATGACAAACCACTCCAGTATCTTTACCAAAAAACTCCAAAAGGGGACACAAAGAGCAGGATAAAACTATACAGCAATGTGCAAACCACTGTTACAAGTCCTGGTCCCTTGATGCTTACTATATGCTAATTGAATTGAATTGAACTCTTCTCCTTATTAGATTGATAGAGAAACTGAAGCCAGAGAAGTCGAGATCTTCTTCAAGGTCACACAGTCACACACAAGGTTAACCCAGGCCCAGAGCTGCCTCTTAGCCCAGGGTCTCTACTTCTTATCCTGCTGTTTCTATCTCCCATTAGCCCCAAGTCCATATCCCTGGGGATCTTGGGCCCTTCACAGCTGTGATGACCAAGGCTGTTGTTGCTGGATCATTATGGCCATGATTTCATAACATGCAATCCCTCCCCTCCGCCCCCATCACCTCCCAGTGTGAAATAAGCTGCTTAATTATTAATTGACAAAGATGAACTTGCTACTCCTGGATGGGGGGAGGCAGTTGGCCACCGCTTCTCTAGGCAAATAATGTGAAAAGTAATTGCCCAAGGAGAGGAGGAGAGAGGTATTAAGATCAGATTTGCAAGGTCCTTCCGAGGATCCTCAGGAGCCCAGAGCTCTAATAGCGGCTGGGATTTACACTGTTAATTCATCACTAATTAATGTTTCAAATTGGAGAAGAAATAAACACCGAGATATCACCAGAGAGAAACAGAGATTGCAGTCAGAGAGGGATGGAGACAGAGAGATGGAGGCAAATATTAGAGACATAGAGAGACAAATATAGAAGTGGACAGACAGAGGTTAGTGAGAGGCAGAGGCCCAAAGATATATACAGGCTGATATCAGAAAGAGGCAACGGAGGCAGAGTCAGACACTGGCTTTAAGAGAAGTGGTGAAAAGAGCTGGAACCAGGGGGAGCTAAAATTCTACTACCACTCCGACTGCTACTACTATTAAGCGCCTACTATGTGTCAGCCACTGTGCTAAGCACTTTACAATTATTATCTCATTTGATCCTCATGACAATCCTGAGAAGTAGGTGCTATTGTTATCTCCATTTTATAGATGAGAAAGCTGAGGCAGGCATTTTATCCTCATAGCCATCTTAGGAGGGAAAGTGCTATTCGAATCCCCATTTAACAGACGAGGAAGTGAAGGCAGGCAGAGGTAAGTGCCTTGCTTAAGTCACACAGCTACCAAGCATCTGACACTGTATCTGAACTCATGTGTACAGAATGGAGTACAACACTTCACAATTATAACTTATCTTCACACCTATTATCTCCTTTGATTCTCATCACAACTCTGTGTAGAGCTTGGTTGAATGAACTAACAAATAAATGCCCATTTATATATATAGATAAAACAACTGAGGCTTAGAAGATGAAATGACCTACCCAAGGTCTTGGAGAAGTATATATACATATATATATATATGGACACACAAACATGTATGCATGCATACACACATATATATGCATACACGCATACATACACACATGTCTAATAGAATGAAAGAAGAGAGACAGAAACAGAAAGATAAATAGAAGAAAACTGAAAGAGTCCAGCTGGGAGTCTTCATTTCTCTCCAGGCTGCACCCATGACTTTCTGCATTATGCCTCAGAAGCCTCTTCACCCTTGGAAATTCACTTTACTCCAGACAATTTCTCACACTAGAAGTACTGTTCAGCCCTGCAGTCTCTTCTTCGAATTCTCTGGTTCTCCCCAGCACCTCCACTTTAAGAAGGGTGCCCAGGCCAGCCATGTCTTTATTCCTTTTCAAGGACACTCTGGCCTTTCTCTTCTGGGTTCTTGGGGTGGGTGCCCCTTCTCATATCCCTCTTCCTCCACCCTTTTGTGTGCTGTCTTCTGCCATTAGAATAAAAACTCCGTGAGTCCAGAGACTGTCTTTCTTTCTGCTTGCATTTGTATTTCTAGCCCTCAGCACAGTGCCAGGCACAAGAAAAAGCTTGATAAATATTTATTAACTTGTTGACTTGGAATAGTGGAGAGAGCCTGGACATGGGATTCAAGAGTCTTGGTTCTAATACTAGCTAGTTAGGTTATTTTGAACAAGTGACTGTCTAGGTCTCTAATTTTTTTTAGGTAATTGGTGTTAAAATGGCTTGCCTGGGGTCCCACAGCTAGTAAGTGTCGAGTGTCTGTAAAGCCATGCACGAGCAACTTTCAAGAGTACTGCTGTTGTGAATAGCTTTCAGTGTTCTGATTGCATAGTATAGTGAGCTCTTTATTTATTCAATAACAAATCAGAGCAAAATATTCATAGAAAATCAAAATACAGCATTCACAATGTTATGACTTATCACAGAAAATCAAAATACAGCATTCACCATGTCACAACTCAACAACTTATCACTAAAATGGCCACATGGTTTTCACATAGTTTTAAACAATGTACATTCATTTAGTCAATCACAAAATTCTTAATTCAATCACAAAGTACAAAAGTCAAAGTTCTCCACAGTGAATCATAATCTTCTCTGTCAGCACACAGCATCCAAGTAAAGTCTTCTTTCAGCTTGAGGCTGAGGCTCTCAGCTTCCATGGTTCCTCTTCTATGGTCCCAGCTCCAACTGTCACCTGGGTTCAAAGGCAGGCAGCTCCCAGTTCCTTGTCCGGCTCCTTGTCCAGTTCTTCATACAGTTCCAGTTCCATATTGAAGCTCACAGTGTCTAGTCCACCTCAAGTCCTTCACAGTTCCTGTTTCTGGGAAGACAAAGCTGGAAAGAGACACAATAATATTCATACACATTCCTGGCACCATCATCACTTCACTATCTGCCTGTGAAATCAACTCAGACCCACCAACAAGGTGTGAGAACTCAACACAAATCATCAACATGAGAATCAACACAGACCCACAAACAAGGTCCAAGAGGTCAGCATAAATCATCAGTAAAGCCCCAGGACCTCTAAACCCCTCCTCCAGGACTTCTGTAAACATATAAGCAGAAAATCCTCTCTCAGGACTTCCAGTGAGTCCCAGGGCTTCTGTACAAAGTATCACAAACAAACATCAGCACAGACAGAGCAGACAGAGTGCTGGGGTACCACAAGTTCTCTCTTTCTTGACTCTGCCACCACAACAGTCCTCTTCTCAGTTCTGCTGTCTCTAGCCTGGGCCTCTCCTTATATATGGTCATTAGCTCCTCCCCTTCCTGTTGCAGGAGTTCATGAGTTCTAGGGTTCACAAGTTGTGGGGTTCACATGTCCTGTTTCTTAACAGACTTGATAGAGACTCAAAAGAAACTTGAACTGAAACAAAGTGTGAACTACTTCTGCACTTGTCGTTATAGTGTCTGAGGCCAGATTTGAACTCAGGTCCTCCTGACACCAGGGCCCATGTTCTATCCACTGTGCCTCCTAGCTGCCTCTCTACTTCTTTCCCTGTAAAGTGTAGGTGGCAAAGTAGAGGACATGTAAAGCTCCTTTTAGCATTGACATTCTATGTTCTCTGCCAGAGAAGGCAAGAGAGATTTAGAGATACGCAGAAAGAGAATGATTGGGGGAGGGGTGAGGGAGAGACAGGGAGAGCAGAAAGGGCAGACAGACACCATAAATATACACTGAGTGCATGAATTGGTGGAGAAAAAGAGGTTTTGAGTAGTGAGAGCCTGGGACCAGGGCCAAATTCACTCCTAGAAGAAACGGGATTTTCCCGCCCTGGGTCTGTGCTCCTTCACCTGCCTCCATATCCAACACATCCTCTGAAATTCCACTATATGAGGAAATGGAGGCAGGCAGAGGTTAAGTGCCTTGCTCAGAGTCATGGAATGATGGATATTAATGAATAAATGGATATTAAATTTCTTTAAGTGAACATGGAGTTGCTAGGGGCCCTAAATCCAAACCCCTTATTGTATAGGTGAGAAAACTGAGGCTTGAGTGCTGACTGTTTCAAAATCACAGGTAATTAGTGGCAGATGGAGGACAAGGCCCCAAGTGTCCTGAATCCCACAGGCTTCCTCTTTTAAAATACAGAAAACCTCAAGAGGAATAAAATATGTAGCTGTCATGAACAGAGATTGCTTTAGTGGGAATTAGCTCATCTGTCAGGAATTCTTGACAGCAAACAGAGATCAGTGCTCAAGGAACTCGAATTTTTATGGTTTATGGGAGGGGTGGACATTGGGTGAGATGAGTGAAGAAGGCCGAATTATATAGCATTCTGTCCAGAGAGGGCAGGCCTGAGTTTAGGCACCTTAATGAATTGTTTTAAGTAACAAGGAGGCAATAAGACTGCTCTGGATACTTATCAGACAGCGGGCTAATCTAGGAACAGTCTTACTCAAAAAACTTCAGTTTATTACTTAATAAAATCCAAACTCTCTAGACTAGAATTCAAGCCCTTCACATTCTGGTCCAAACTTTCCTTTTCAGACTTATCTCCCACTATGTCTGAAATGCTCTTCCCTCTTCTCTGCTACCAGTCATATCCATTATTGTTTTTTTTGGAAGGGGAAAGGCAAGACAATTGGGGTTAAGTGACTTGCACACGGTCACACAGCTAGTAAGTCTATCAAGTGTCTGAGACTGGATTTAAACTCAGGTCCTTCTGAGCACCAGTGTGGTTGCTCTATTCACTGCACCACCTAGCTTCCCCCATACCCATTCTTAAATGGTCTAATGTCATCTTCATAAAAATTTCCTGGATTTTATTCTACCTCACATCTTGCAAAAGTGATCTCTCCTGCCTTCTTAACTCAATCCATTTTGTAGTTCTCACTCATCACACCCTGGTTTATAGTTGAGGGCATGTCTTATGTCCCTTACTTAATTCATTGGAGGGCAAGGACTATGTTTTATTTATCTCTGTAACTTCTTTAAGTTTACCATAGCAGCTTACTTATAGCAGGGTTTATTCAAGTAAATTGAGTTGCCTAGAAAGACGTTGGGGACTAATGCAAAGACTAGCTCAGCTGACTTCATGATGAAAATAAGCCTTCTATGCAGCCTCTGGCTCCTCACTCCTGTTCTCCTAGAAACATTAGGCTGAAAGGGAGTCTGAGCGGTCACTGAATCCTTCCCATTGCCTCCAGGCCGGACTGCTCACATGTCAATTCTTCCAGAGAATAGTGGGTCCCAAGATACATGCTGCTTGTTACTTTTACTTCTGCTTAACATCCTGGTAGCACCACTGAGACCCAGAAAGCCTAATTTGTTACCTACTTCTCTGGGTTGTTGTAATGAAACAATGAGATAATATTTGTAAAGTACTTTGTAAATCTTATATAAAATGCTAGCTATTATTATTTTTATGGGGCAGCTAGGTGGTACAGAGCATAGAATGCTGGGCCTGAAGGTAGGAAGACTAATCTTTTTTAATTCAAATCTGGCTTCAGACACTTACTAGCTGTATGACTCTGGGCAAGTCACTTAACCTTATTTGCTTCAGTTTCCCCATCTGTCAAATGATCTGGAGAAGGAAATAAACTATTCCAGTATCTTTTCCAAGAAAACTGCAAATGGGATTATGAGGAGTCAGACACAACTGAAACAACAGAACAAAAAACTATTGTTATTATCAGTTATTAGATCCCAATACTTTGAAGAGCCATGATTTTGCTGGTATGGCTTCTCCCAAAGATGCAGATTGCAGACCCTTTTCCATTTAATAAATGGTCTTTGAGAGGAAGAAAAATTATCACCCTTGTGGCCAACTTTTCTGAACTCAATTTGCCCAATGATCTGGTTTTAAGACTCAATACTCAATCTTTTGGGTTAGGACATAGGCAGCAACTAACAGATGTGGAGAGAGAGAGAGACAGAGAGAGACAGAGAGACAGAGAGAGAAAGAGACAGAGAGAGACAGAGAGAGACAGAGAGAGAGACAGAGAGAGAGAAGAGACAGAGAGAGACAGAGAGAGACAGAGACAGAGAGACTTTCTTAGGGTACTCTTGGGTAACAGGGGGTTGGAGGTGGGGAAGGTATGTGAGTGATGCTGACCTGTCTGAGATTCAGAGTGGTGTAATGGCTTGAATCAGAGGACCTAAGCTCAAATCCTGTAAATCCTGTCTCTGCTACCTTGGGCAAATCACAAACTCTCTGAGTCTCAGTTTCCTTGTCTGCAAAATCAGGGGATTGATTTAACAACTTTTAAGCACCTTTCTAACCCTAAATCTATGATTTTTTTTTCCTGTTCTCCAGAGAGAATGAGCACAGTGGCTTGGCCTTCCAGGTATTATAGTACCCAGAGTACCTTCAGTGAGAAAATTCCATCTTGCCTCCTCCGCCTTCTTCTCAGTTCTCAGCCTTCATCTCTTCTACAAGCAAAGGATCTGTCCTGCTGCTTTAGAGGAAAGGGAATCCTGGACTGGTTCTGGTTCTATCATTAACTTGCTAGGTGACCTCAGACAGTGTCATCTTTGGGCCTCCATTTCCCTGTCCATAATGGGGGAATGATCATAATATTTTGTCTCCTCTCCATTCTTCCCTCCCAGGTATGTCGTGTATAATAATGACTCACAAGGATGTAGACATGGTATTTGCTTATTTGCAAAATGCTTTTCTCACAAAACTCTTTTGAGGTAGATGGTACAAATATCATTGTCCCCATTTTACAGACGAAGAAATTAAGGCCAAGAAAGGCTAAGTTTACATGGCTAATAAGTGGTAAATCTGAGTGTTAAACCCTAGTCTTCTAGTGCTAAGACTATTGCTTTTTCCATTGTTCCATGCTGCTTGGACTGAGGATCAGGAAGGCCTGAATACGAATGAATCCTTCGTCAGAAGCTTACTAGCTGTGTGACTCTGGGCAAGTCATTTGACTTCTCTTAAACTCAGTTTCCTCATAGGTAAAATGGGATTAAGGATATAACACCTGTTTTATAGGATTGTTTCAAGGACCAAATGAGATAATATATGTAAATTGCTTTGCAGATACGAAAGTCCTAAATAAATGGTAAGAGGCAGCTGGATGGTTCCATGGTGAAAGCACTGTACCTGGAGTCAGGAAGTCCCAAGTTCAAATCTGGCCTCAAACACTATCTGTGTGACCTTGGGCAAGTCATTTAACTGCTGTCTGCCTCAGTTTCCTCATCGGTCAAGTGGGAAAAACAATAGCATCTGCCTTTCCAAGGTTACTGTGAGGAAATAATATTGTAAGATACTTTTGAAACTTTATATATGTGTTAGCTATTGTTAGCTGTAAGCCTTTGATATTTCAAGAAACCATGATTTTGCTGGTATGGGTGCTTCTTCCACAGACACAGATTGCAGCCCCCTTTCTACTTAATAAATGGTCTTCAAGACTAACAAAAAATGTGAACGATTTTCTGAACTCAGCTAGGCTTGTTCTCTGGCCACAGACAGTCATGACAGTGCGCCATGGGGTCCGTGTTGGGAGCCTTCCCAGAGGGATCAGGTCTGCCACTATTTGTACTACAGAGTTCTGGTCTTTAAGAGCTCGGAGTTCTTCTCCATGTCACGATGGGGCATTGGAGAGAATGTTCGGTAGAGGAAAAAGTAGGTGATTAGAGAAAGATGGTGGAGGGAAGACACATATCCAGATCCTTAGGATGGGGCAAATTGTAATGCCAAGAATCATTCTTATTTCCCAGGTAGTTTAAGGGGAAGGGAATAAGCATTTTTTTTTAAAGCAATTGGGGTTAAGTCACTTGCTCAAGGTCACACGGCTAGTCATTATTTATGCGTGGGGGCTCATTTTCTGAGGCCGGATCTGATCTCGGGTCATCCCAACTCCGAGGCCGGCACTCTTACTCACTGCACCACCTAGCCGCCCCTTTAGGGCAATCGGGGTTAAGTAACTTGCCCAAGGTTACACAGCTAGGTTTTTGTTTGTGTGGATTAAGTGTCAGAGGCCGGCTCCGAACTCAGGTCCTTCTGATTCCAGGGCCGGCGCTCTACTCACTGCGCCACCTAGCCGCCCCAAGGGAATAAGCATTTATTAAGTGCCTACTACACACCAAGCACTTTACTCCACACTTTTCAAATATTATCTCATCTGATTTTCATGATAGTCCCATGATGTAGGTGTTACTATTAGTCCTATTTTACAGTTGAGGAAACTGAGGCAGCCAAAAGTGAAGTGACTTGCCCAGGGTCACGTAGCTAGTAAATGTCTGAGGCTATATCAAAACCTGGGTGTTGCTCACTCCAAATGCTCTATCCACTGTACCATTTAGGACCTTCCAAGCTACTAAGTTCTTTTCTCACGACAACCCTGTGTAAGTATTATTGTCATAATTTTTCAGATGAGAAAACTAAGGCTTAGAGAGGGGAAATGACTTAGCTATGGTCATGCAGTTAGGAAGAATCCAAGCAACTGTTTGAACCCAGATCTTCTGATTCCAAGTTAGAGCTCTTTTCCCCAAGCCAGTGAAACAATAACTCTTAGAAAGTTGCAAAGTTCTCTATAAATGTATATGCTATAAGACACAAGTAAGAAAATGCTTAGAAAGGCAGAAAGCTTGAAATGAATGTAAAGGATTCTGCCCCCCGACCTTCCCCATTTCCGTTTCTGCTGCTGCAGCCTCTCCAGACTCAGACGTTTACCCTTGAAAAGGCAGCCAAGGTAACAAGTGTTTGGAGATGACAGAAGATCTGCTTGGAGGGGGAAGGGGGATGCTGGAGGTGAGGCTGTTATTCTAGGACAGACCCTCCTCCCTCTCAGGACCCAATTTCCTTCAGCTTCCCCAGAGACCATCAGTCCCAACTCCCAGAGCAAACCTCCAGATGGAAAATGGGCCCCAGCAGCTTTCTCCATTATCCCTAATGGGAACTGACGTTTAGGACGCTTCAAGGACCAGTGTTTCCCAGTCATCTAGTTCTCCCTGCCTCATGGAAGCACCTGGCTGCTCATCTCCATTAGAAGTGGGGGCCTGGGTACATTAAGACTCACAGAATCTCAGATCTGGAAGGGACCTACAAAAATTAGCTAGTTCAACTCTTACCTATAAAGATATCCTTTGCAGCAGCCTCCCCATGAAAGACTATCCAACCTTCCTTCCAATAGAAATGCCACTGAAAATGGATGGTGTAGGCTGATTCTTGCCACTGACACACCTATCTGGAGACTGATGAGGTGAGCTCAAAGACAACATCTTAATTCAATAAACATTTATTAAATACCTACTATGTGCTATGCACTGTGCTAAGCACTGGGTATACAAATAAGAAAAAGAGATAGTTCCTGACCTAAAGGAATTTAATGGTGGAAGACAACATACAAACAGAAGCTGAAAATTGTGTAGAGTGAAAGTGCCAGGGGGCACCCAGAGTAGGGGCCTGGTACTCCCATGGAGTCAAAGCCAAGCAGAGCTGCTGATGGAAAAAGGAGTTCCCAGAAAGGTTGTGAGCCCTCTATAGAGGAAGGCTTTGGAGGAGTTAGCCCCCCAGAAAGGAGAGGCAGCTGAAAAAGAGTTGAGGAAGTTGTTGATAGCCAAACCTGAGTCAATCTTCCAAGGAAGAACCCCTTAGGTAGATGGCATATTGATGAAAACAGTACCCCTAACTATTTTTGTCTTTTAAAATATGTGAACATACTGTTACCTCCAGGAAGTCTTCCCAGGTTAATAGAAGACCACTACTAGCTTCTTCACACACACACCCTCCCCCCATTTTGTTCTGCCTGAATAAGAGTCTCCTTCAGCTTCTCTCTTTAATTACCTTCTTTTCCTCTTACATACATTTATAAAATGTCCTCCTGTAAATGGAACCAGTGGCCCAGAACCGAAACTTCAATTTACATAGACTGGATTCAGTCTTGGACGTTTCTTAATAATTTTTTGGCTCATGTCCCCACCCGAGGTTTCCCCTGGGAACATCAGTGTTTGGTTCATTTCCAAACTCTACAGAAAGAGTAAAAGAGGCCTCAGTTTTCCACTTATGCTAATGAACCATTGAATATAGAACAGGCTTTAATTAACCCAACAAAAATGCAGACTCACACCTGAGCCCATAAACAGTCAAAACAACTTTTCTTTCCTCTTCCCCTCCTTCCTCCTCACTAGGGACATGCATAGTCCTGAAAGCTTTCAAGTCTTACAATCCTCCTGTGACATTGAGAGCTCCCATTCCCATTTGGGATCAATAGAAAGTTGACCCTTCTCTCTGGATCTGCACTGTTTACATTGCTCACAGTATCAGTGAAGGGCAAGGTGTGAGTCTACTCCTCCATGTTGTGGTTTTGTCCCTTGACACTCTTCCCACTTGGTTCAGGAACTCATTTGTTATTTCTGTTGCTACTCCAATTGCTGGCAGCTTACAAGCTTTGCAAGTCTTAGCTTGCCCCAGGAACCCCTCACCATTCTGCTTCTATTTCTGGATATGCATAATTCCCTGTAGTTTTCTCAAATATGTGTAGGTTTTCCCCCACCTCCACCCCAGGAAACCAAGCCTCAGTTCCTACAAATAGTCCCTTTTCATTTCTGTGTCTCCTTCAGCATTGGCTTCCTCTGTGTGTGTCTCTGCTTTCCACTGGAAAGGCCAAGTTCCAGTTTGTGGCCCAGGTATACGAGCTGGCTATGAATCAATCGATCATCCTTGATGTGATGTCAAAGGCTCAAGGGAAACACCCAAGTCTAAGTGACTTGCTACCTCATTTACAACTTTGCCAAGAGAAGAGAGATTCAAGAGGACCTTACTAGTTTTTTCCTCTACATAACATAAGTAGAAGGGAACTTAAAGCTCATTTAGTCCAACCTCTTCATTTTGTACATGAAGACATAATTTCAGAGAGGGGAAATTACTTGTCCAAAGTCACACAGATAATATGTGGCAGAACTAGCACTCAGATTAGGTTATCTGGCCGTTGCAGTATTCTTTCCATTCCACCACAAGCACCTCTCCCTTCACTGTCCATTCATGTTTAGGTATAATTTATCTTATGCTGTTTATAATTCCAAACACAGTTAAGAGAACACTATTATATACCCATGTTTAATAACTCTTTTGTCTTCTCTATTCAATATGTAGGCACTGACTGATAAAGGAGTCAAGAGAAGTGGGTTCTGAATGTCCCTGGTTCAGACATTAACTTTTCTATGTTAGTCTCTCTTCTTCAAGTCTTAGTTTCTTCACATGTGGAATAAAATTGTACTCAATGATCTTTAAAATTTCTCTTCTTGTTCCTCTCCCTTCTTCCTTCTCAACCTCTTCCTCTTCCCTATCCTCCCTATCCTCGTCCTCCTCATCTTCCTCCTCCTTCTTCCACTGCTGCTGCTGCATCAACCACACATTTCTGTAACATTTACTATGTGTGAACACTATGATAGGATCCTAGGGATAGGAAAGGGTATAAGATATATAGGTTCCACTCACAAAGGGTTTACAGCTTATTTTGCTAACATTTTCTCAATGATGGAGACTTGATCTTCAAAGTATGGAATAAATATAGTCAAGAGAAAATTCAAACCAAGATGGGTAAGGAGATGGAACACTTAGCAAATCTAAATGAACTTATCTCCAAGGCAGATGAATTGCATTCAAAGGCAATTTTGGTGTTTATATAATACTTTATATACATTGTCTCACTTGTTATTATATACATTGCCAACAACCCTGGGAGGTAGGCACTATAGATACTATCACCCCCACTTTACCAATGAGGAAACCCTGAGAGCTTTTCTATTTATATCTCCAGTACTTAGCACAGTGCTTTGCCCATAGTAAGTTATTTTTAATAAATGCTCTTTTGTTCATTTATTCACTCATTTGTTCATTCAACAGAAAATCTGAAGGAAGGAAAAACAGACACACGCATAGCATCCTTTCTATGCAATCAGCATCTCAGGAGAGATACATAGTGACATTTGAAAGTCATCTAGGAATAATTGCTACATGGCCATGCCTTTCTCATGCCTCAGAGGCTGATCTAGACCTGAGTCACTTTCCAAAGATGAAGAAAATGCTATAGGGCTCCTGTAGTAGTCAGTCTCTAACTACTAGCAGAAGAGGTCCACTCTTTCTCCTTCTTAAGCTCCCCACTTCCCTCCACTCTAAATCACACTCTCACACCTCCCCCTCTTCCACTATGGCTGTGCTATGATATTAGCGCGAGCACTCTTTGCTGTCCTTTGAAATAGTGCTGACAAAGCACAATTCAAAGCTGCCCCTAGCTACTCTCCAGGGTGCTGACAGTCCAGAACAATGGGCCAAATGCAATCAGATGAAATGTAATAGGGATAAATGTAAACGCCTGCACTTGGGTTAAAAAAAATTAATTGTGCAAACACATGGTTGGGATATACAACTAGAAAGCAATTCGTGTGAAAAGAACCTGGAGGTTTTAGTGGACTGCAAGCTCTATATGAGTTAATGATGTGATATTGCTTCCACAAAAGATAATTTCATCTAGATCTGCATTAATACAAGTATAACTCCCCAAATGGGGTAGATTATAGCCCCACTGTACTCTGAAAAAATCATAACAAATCAGAAATATTGTGTTCAATTCTTGGCATCACACTTTTAAGACGGATATTGACAAACTGGAGTTTATCCAAAGGAAGGCAACCAAGATAGTAAAGGATCCAAAAATCATATCATGCAAAAATTAATGAGAGTGAGGATTTTTCTGCTAGAAAAATCAAAATTGGGGGTCAAAACCATTATCCTTAAATATTTGATACTTATTCAGAGTGACTCCAATGAGCAGAACTAGCACCAATAGGGGAAAGACATAGGGAGATTTCATTTCAGTATAAAGACAAGCTTTCCAGTAATAGGGGCTATCAAAAATAGAATATGCTATCTTGAAAGTTAGTGAATTCTTCCTCATTTGGAGTGCTCAAAATGTGGCTTAATGACCATTTTTTCAGGGATGGTATAGAGGGGGGTTTTCAGGTCTTCAGATGTTGGGGTACATGATATCTAATGTCATCTCTAACTCTAAGATTTCATGATCTGGAGAGATATATGAGCTGAGAAATATAAGTAACAGTCATAGTCAGCAAATATCAAGGGTTATGTAAGTGACAGATAATAAATGCTATGAGAACTAGAAGGAGGATTTGTTTGCCGATGTTGGAGCAGGTGGGAAAGACTTTATCCAGGAGGTGGTACTAGAGTTTTGAGGGTGAGTTGGAGTTCAGGTGGTGGGGAGGAGTCATGGAGGGTATTCCAGGGAGGGTGAACATAATTATCAAAGACAAGAAGGCAAAAATGGGCATATTCAGAATAATGAGTGTACCTATTTGGCTAAAGAGTGTGAGTAGAGGGCAGTTAGATGGCACAGTGAATAGAGCATCAGCCCTGGAGTCAGGAGGACCTGAGTTCAAATCTGGCCTCAGACACTTGACACTTACTAGCTGTGTGACCTTGGCAAGTCATTTAATCCCAATTGCCCTGCCTTCCCCACTCCAAACAAAACAAAACAAAGCAAAAAAAGAGTGTGAGTAAAGGACAAGGGAGAGATAAGGAAAGGTAGGTTCAAGCTAGATCCTGGAGGACCCCGAACATTAGACTGAAGAACTATAGAGTTATCTGTAGTGTGCTAGAAAAGCAATGGGTCTAGAACCAGGAGAGATGAATTCAAGTCTTACTAGCTGTGTGATGATGAACAAGTCACTTCCCGGGTGGCTAGGTGGCGCAGTGAGTAGAGCACCGGCATTGGAGTCAGAAGGACCTGAGTTTGGATCCAGCCTCAGACTCTTAATGCGCTCGCGCGCGCACGCACACACACACACACACACACACACACACACACACACACACACACAACCTAGCCGTGTGACCTTGGGCAAGTTACTTTTGTTGTCCAGTTGTTCTCCAAAAAAAAAAAAAAACAAAACCCAAAAAACAAGTCACTTCCCCACTCTAAGTCTTAGTTTTGTCATCTGTAAAACTGGATAATCAAGTTTGCAGTCCACTAAAACCTCCAGATTCTTTTTATGTGAATTGTGTTCTAATCAATTAATGCCATGCTCTTCATAGCATGGTGAGAAAAGTGCTTTGTAAAACATAAATAGGCTATAAAACGTGAAGTTTTATCATTGTTAGCAAAGGAGAGCTATTGGAAGTTTTTAAGAAGGGGGTTGACATGTGCAAAGCAATGCTGCAGGAAGACCAATCTGGCAGTGGTATGCAGAACGGACTATTTCTATATTTAAATGTTTCTTTTAGAAAGTAGTTAATTAATTCATGTTGTTATTTCAAACTCCTAGAATGGGTTGTCTACACTTGGTACTTCCATTTTCTCACCTCCCACTCACTTCTCAACCTCGAGCAATCTGGCTTCCCGACCTTATCGCTTGACTGAAACTGCCACTCTAATGTTACTCATGATCTCTAAATCCAAAGGCCTTTTTTCAGCCCTTGTGCTGCTTGATCTCTGTCAAGCTTTTGTCATTTGTAGACTGGCCTTCCTCCCAGATGCTCTTTCCTGCCTCAGCTTCTGTGACACACTGCTCTGTCCCACTTTCCCTCCTTCCCATCTGATTGATCCTTCTTTGCCTCATTTCCTGGACCACCATCCATCACCAGGATCATGGGTGTCCCCAAGGTTCTCTTCTGGGCTTTCTTCTTTTTCTCTCTCTACACCCTTGTTTTGTGATCTCATTAGCTCCAATACATTTGATAATTATCTTTGTGCAAATGTCTTCCAAGTTTACATTTCTAGCCCTCTTTTTTCTCCTGAACTCCAGCCTTGCATTGCCAACATCTCAATTTTGTGTCCAGAATGGAAATCATTGGGGGTGGAGCCAAGATGGCAGAGTAAAAGCAAAATGGAAATCATCATAGTTCCCCCACCAAATTCTTCCCTCCTCCAAACTTCCCTGTTTCTGTTGAGAGAATCAATAATCTTTCACCAGATTAAAAAACTTAGTCATCTTTGACTCATCTCTCCCTTCTCACATGCCATGCAATCAATTGCCAGTCTTAGCTATTATTCCTCTGTAGCATCTCACACATCAATTTCCTTTTCTCTGGTCACATGGCTTCAGCCATAGGTCTTCATCACCTTTCATCTATGCTATGTCAGTCAATGCCATTCTCAATAAACTCCAGTGGTGCTCTAGTGTTTCTGGGATCAAATACAGACTCCTTTACTTGGCTTTTAATGCCTTTCACAACTTGGCTCCAACCTCCCTTTCTAGGTTTATTATGTATTTATTAATCCCCTTCACACAATCTATGCATTATGGTACAGACAAACTGACCACCTTGCTGTTGCTCCCTACATCTCCCATCTCCATTCCTTTGCATGGACTTTGCCCCACGTCTGAAATCCACACCCTTTCACTTCTGCCTTTTAGAATTTCTAGTTTTCTCAGCTCAAGCACATTAGGCATCTCTTAATTCTCCAAGCTCTTTGTGCTCCATTCTTCTTCCCAAAAAAGTAACTGGGATTTGTTTTGCATAATTTTATTTTATGTGAAATAATATGAATATATATTGTATACACATACATATGTTTGTATATGTAGCTAGGTGGTGCAGTAGATAGAGTGCTGGTCCTGGAGTCAAAAAGACTCATCTTCCTGACTTCAAATTTGGCATCAGACACTTAATAGCTGTGTGACCCTGGACAAGTCACTTAATCCTGTTTGCCTCAGTTTCTTCATCTGTAAAATGAACTGAAGAAGAAAATGGTAAATCACTCCGGTATTTTGCCTAGAAAACCCCAGTGGGGTCATGAAGAATTGGACATGACTGAAAAATGTTCAACAAGAACAACACAGCTGCTGTGTTATATACAATGTATATGTGTTATATATAATATATGTTATATATAACATATGCATATATACATATTCAAACTCTTTCCCCATTAGAATGCATGTGCCTAAGGACAGGCACTACGTCCTTTTTCTTTCTGTATCACCAGCATTCAGCTCAGTATCAGGTAGAGCAGGTACTGAATAAATTTTTATTAATTGATAGACTAATCACATTGTTGCAATCACCTCCTAAATGGAATACTTGCTTTTAGTTTCTCCCCTCTTCTTCCTCCACATAGCTTCCTAATTAATATTACTAATTATAAATGTATTAATATCCATTAATAACTAATAAATCACTGATCTGACCACATCATTCCCATGCTAAAGATGCTCTAGTGGTTTTCTATTGCCTTTAAGAAAAAGTACAAACTCCTTAGCTTGATACTCAAAGGTCTTTAAAATCTGGATCCTGCCTCTTTTTCTAAACACATTTCATTAATAATACCCTTCAGTCCTAAGATATTGGCCTACTATCTGTTCTCCAAGTTTGGTATGCCATTTCTCATCTTCATGCCCTTGCTGAGGCTGCATAACATGTCTGGACTGTGCTTCCTCCTCATTTATGCCTCTTAGGGGCACTAGCTTTCTTGAGGCTCATGCATTAAAGCCTTTCCTGATTGCCACCAATTATTAGTGCTCCAGAGTCCTCTTAAAAGTACTTTGTATTCACTTGTCTGTGTATATGTTACATTCCCCTATACGTTACAGTTGAATGTAAATTCTTCAAGGACAAGAACTATTTTGGCTGCATCTTCATATCCCCCTCACCTAGCAGAATGCTCCTGAAGTCATCTCAAACTTGCGTCCAAAATGAAAATCATCATATTCCCCCTCCAATTCTTCTCCTCTCTAAAGTTTCCCTGTTTCTGTGGAGAGAATCAACATTCTTCCACCAGATTAAAAGCTTAGTCATCTTTGACTCATTTCTTTCCCTTATCCCCCCCATCCGATCAATTGCCAGTCTTAGCCATTATACCTCTATAGCATCATTCGGAAGGTACTTAATAAATGCTGGATTGAAGGAAATAGAAAAATATCAATAGTTCATATTTCTCTGAAACTTTCATGTTTGCAATGTGCTTTTCTCCCTCCAGCCTTATGAGATGAGTCCATTTTACAGATGAAGAGACTAAGGCCGAGAGAAGGAAATGGATTTGCTCAGACTCACATAGCTAGCATGAGTGGAGGGTAAGACTGGATGTGATTCTAAGACTTGTGGTCATCCTGATAAACCACAATGTAAGCAATTCTGACTGTAGTGCATAGTCAATCCACTGAGGTAGGGAAGAGTCAAGATGGTGGATTAGAGGCAACCCAGCTGAACTCTCTCAACATTCCCCTCCAAACTTTAAAAAAATACCTCAAATCCAATTTTGGAGTGGCAGAGCCAATAAAAGGATGGGGTGGGGTGGGGTGGAGAGAGACATTTTCTGGTCTAAAAAAAGGAGGAGGTCAGCAGAAGTCTACATCACCAGGATAGAAGCCTTCCTGGAGCCCACACATGCAGCAGTGTCAACAGTGACCACAGCAGCAGTAGCACCTTCAGGAGCTCTCAGCCCAGAGACAGTAAGAGAGTCAGACAATTGGTCAGAAAGGGCACTCTTTGCTGACACTAAGCATAGCTGGCACTGATTGGCAAATCTACTGCTCTTACATAGTTCTGAGTTGCAGCTCCAGGGAGGAAAGGAGCACTGGGGGTGAGGGGGCAGTCACAGGAGCAGTTTCTGATCTCAGTTCCAAGGCAAAGAGAACACTAGCACTTGTGGCTGCAGGGGACCAATGGTCTTCCTGGGTAAAGACCAGAGTACAGACCAGGAGAACAATGACCACACCTTTCCCAGGATCACAGCCCCCTTAGAAGCATGAGCAACTTGCAGACCCCCAGAACTAACTCTGAAAACAGCAGCACAAAAAAGGCTAAAGCTTAGGATAGTGTCTCCCCACTCCCAGGTGAGCAGAACCCAACTTTAACAGAAAGTTCAAAGTGAAGAAATAGGTTGGAAAATGAGCAAACAGCAAAAGAAGAATTTGACCATAAAGAGCTCCTACAGTGGCAGGGAGGACCCAAGACACAAACTCAGAAGAAGATAACAATCAGACTACTACAAACAAAGCCTCAAAGAAATATGTTAATTGGATTCAAGCACAATAAGAATTCCTGGAAGAGTTAAAGAAAAAGAGTGGTAGAGGAAAAATGGAGGAAAGAAATCAAAGTGATACAAGAAAGTCATTGAAAAATAATTAACAGCTTGGTAAAAGAGACAAAAAAATGCTAAAGAAAATCACACCTTAAAAAACAAAAATGGCTTTATAGTAAGAGGTACAAAAATTCACTGAAGAAAAAAACTCCTTAAAAAGAAGAATAGGTGAAATGGAAAAGGAGGTAAAACATTTACTGAAGAAAAGAACTCCTTAAAAAATAGAATTGGCCAAATGGAAAAAGAAGGACAAAATCTTATTGAAGAAAATAATTCCTTAAAAATTAGAATTGGGCAAGTGGAGGCTAATGACTTTATGCATCAATAAACAATAAAACAAAGTCAAAAGAATAAAAAAAGATGAAAATGTGAAATATCTCAATTGACCTGGAAAATAGATCAAAGAAAGATAATTTAAGAATTATCTGGTCCATGATCAAAGAACAAACCTAAACACCATATTTTATGAAATTATCAAGGCGAAAAATTGCACTGATTTCTTAGATCCAGAAGGTAAAAGACAAATTGAAAGAAGCCACCATTTACTTCCTGAAGGAGAACCCAAAAGGAAAACACCCAGGCATATTATAGCCAAATTCCAGAGCTCTCAGATCATGGAGAAAATATTGCAAGCAGTCAGAAAGAAATAGAATATCATAGAGCCACAGTCAGGATCACAGAAAATTTAACGACTTCCACATTAAAGTTGAGGAGAACTTGGAATACTATATTCTGAAGGAAAAGGAGCTAAGATTACAACCAAAAATAACTTACCCAGAAAAACTGAGTATAATCCTTCAGGAGGAAAAATAGAATAAATATCCAATTTCACTAAATAGTGAAATTGAGGGCTTTCAAGCATTTTTGATGAAAAGACCAGAGTTGAATAGAAAATTTGACATTCAAACAGAGGACTCAAGAGAAGCACAAAAAGGTAAACATGAAAGAGTCTCTCTATCATCCCCTGGAAGAGAACCCAAAATGGAAACTCCCTGGAATATTGTAGCCAAATTCTGGAGCTCCCAGGTCACAGATATAATATCGAAAGCAACCAGAAAGAAACAAGGCAAATATTGTGGAGCCACAGTCAGGATCACACAAGATTATATAGTCTCAATAAACTTAAACTGTTTACATTCCTATATGGGAAAATGATACATGTAACTCCCAAGAACTTTATCATTATTAAGGCAGTAAAAAGGAATTTACATAGACAAAGGGCATGAGAATGAGGTGATTATGTTGGAATCATCACCAAAGAAAAAATTGAGAGGTGAGAAAAAGTGATGCACTGGGAGAAGGAGGAAGGGAAAAGTAGAATGGGGGAAATTTTCTCACATAAAAGAAGTACACAATGAAGAACTTTTATAATGGAAGGGAAAATGGGTATGGGGTAGTGGGCTTAAACTTCACTTTCATTAGAATTGGTTGGAATAGGAAAAAAAAAAAAATATATATATATATATATATATATATATATATATATATATATATATATATATACACACACACATACATACTTAGTTGTGTAGAAATATAAATTATCCAGTAGAGAAATAGGAGGGGAAGAGGATAAAAGGAAGGGTGGGGGGGGAATTACAAAAGTGAGGACAGATTAAGGGAGGCAATGTTTAGAAGCAAAATAGGCATTTGAAGAGAGACAGGATAAAATGAGAAGGAGAGGGTGCCCCAAGGACCTAGGGACAGACAGCCAAGGAAAGAGGAGCGAGCATGACCAACTCACTAGTTGTCCCCTGCCTAATGTCTCTGCTGCTGGCACCGTTTGTCCTGAGTGCCCCAGTATCCCTGGCTGATCCCATCAACCAGGCCTATAACTTGGCCCTCTACATGCAGAAGAACTTATCTGTGCTCCTGCAGACTTATCTCCAGTACCAAGTCAGTCCCTTCAGTGACCCAGGCTTCTCAGCTCCTGAGCTCCAGCTGAGCAACCTGGCTCCTGCAGCTGTCCCCTTCACCTTGTGGCATGGCCTGGGAGATGGTGAGAGACTGGTCCAGGCCCGAGGTGCTTTCTCAGCCTTGGCCCAGCACCTGCAACTTGTGAGTGATGACCAGGCTGACCTGAACCCTGATGGTTCTGTCTTGCTGTCTCAATGTGCAGCTGCAAAGCTCTGAGCCCAGGGCCTGATGAGCAACATGGCTTCTGTCATGGCAGCCCTGGGGGGTGTCCATTCCTCCCAAAGTGGATGCTCTTGGCCCCGCAGTACCCTTTGGAGCCTCTACCTTTCAAAGGAAATGTCGGGGCTATGTGGTGATCCGGGAATATGGACACTAGATAGATAGGGCTGTGCAGGACATGGCTCTCCTTAAGGCCAAATATGTGGCATAGTGAGTGGGCTGGAGTTCCGGTCTGAAATGGCAACTTGTGAACCTCACCATGGACAATTTCCTGTCATACTATCTACACACTCTTGAAAGGGAAAGATTTGCAGCTTGCTGTTCCTTTGGGTCAGTAAGCTCCCATGAGGCTGTGCCTCTCTGTCCTCTGGAGCATTGGTCTAATTCCCCAAGGGCTCCTGTTCAGCAGAGAGCCCCCTAAAGTGGCTTTTGACCTGTGCCCAGGGGATGCGGACAAGTGATTTGGGGCCATTTCTGTATGGATAAGCCTTCAAGCCTCCTCACTTATTTGGGCATGTGCAATACTGGGCATGAAGTCCTGTGTGAATGCATTTCACTTCCTACCTCTAGAGGGATTAATTTCCTGATTAAGTCTACCTCACCACCCATGACTTCGGGCTCCTGCTGCCTCTCAATAGATGCTGTTGCCTTTTCTATGTTAGTTTTTCCTACGGTTTAATATCAAATCTTCAAATCATATTTATTCCATACACAATAAATAGCCTTTAATTTTCTGTCTCTCGGGGTGAAAGGATGTCATTGTTTAGGGGTTCTCAGTTTCCTTATGTAATGCCCTATTTATATTGCTTCCCTGAAATTTGTGTTTGATCTATCCCAAGAAACAACCCTAATCCCACCCCCACAATACTGTTCCTCCCAACTCCAAGAACTGTACATGGAAGGGTATTTTTTTTTAATTACAAAAAATTTAATTTATTCTCAGAAATAAAATTCTCTTTCACAGACAAAAAAATGAGAAGGAGAAATAAGAGAAAATTGGATGGAGTGGAAAACATAGTTAGTAATCATAACTGTGAATGTAAATGGGATGAGCTCACCCATAAAACAGAAGCAGATCACAGAAAGGATTAGAAACTGGAATACAACAATACTTTGTTTATAAAGAGACACACTTGGAAGAGAGACACACATAGAGTTAAAATAAATGGCTAGAATAGAATCTAATATACTTCAACTGAAATTTTTAAAAAGGCATGGCAGCAATCATCATCTTAGGTGAAGCAAAAGCAAAAATAGGACTAAGTAAAAGGGATCATTGGGAAGACTACAGTTTGCTAAAAAGTACCACAGACAATGAAGTAATATACAAAATTTTTGCAGCAAGTTTCTCTGATAAAGGCCTCATTTCTCAAATATATACTGGGCATGGAAGTGAGTCAAATTTATAAAAATAAGAGCCATTTCCTAAGTTAATAAATGGTCAAAGGATTTAAACAGGCAGTTTTCAGAAGAAATAAAAACTATCCACTGTCATGAAAAATGCTCTAAGGCACACCTATCAGAAATTACAAATGCTGGAGAGGAGGAGGAAAAATAGGTACACAATGAACTGTTAGTGGAACAGTGAACTGCTCCAACCATTATGGAGAACAATTTGGAACTATCCCCAGAGGGATATAATATTCAACTTTCATTCTTAGCTCAGTAGCTGGTATGTAGTAAGTGCTCAATAGGTCCTTCCTTCCTAACTAACTGCAGACCCTTTGACCCACCAATACCACTGCTAGTCCATATCCCAAAGAGATTAGAAAAAAAAAGTAAAAGCAGTATATGTACAAAAATATTTGTGTAAGGGAGGAGGGACTTTTACCTAGAGCCCAGATGTCCCCACATTCCCTTCCCAGCTTGGCTTCTGACTCATTGGACTTCATTATCACTCTCTCATATGGGTACTTTCTCACCTTTTTGCCTATTCTCCCCTGATTTTCAGCTTATGTTTCCACATTAGAATGTAAGCCATTTTGTTTATATTTGTTACCTCCAGAACCTTGTACAGTGCCTAGCACATAGTAAATGCTCAATGAATACTTCTCACCTTGCCTTGCCCACATGGGACAGTGTCCATGCACCCAAACTGCCTAGGCTAGCTACAACCCAGGTTTGGCATACACGGTCACCTACTATAGTCTAAGTGTAAAATGGTGTATGTGTGTGTGTGGGGGGGGGATTTAAGGACCTTTGACCCTTTTTAGCTCTGGATCTAGGATAATCTCATTCTGTGGTTGCCCAGCTCTATTTTGCTGTGAAGGAAGGGTCCTACAAACTTTGAGATGCCCTGGCAGTGTTCCTCTGTACAAACTGAGTACTGTGCCATCCACAATTATAATTCTTAATAACAAGAAAATGCAGACATATAGTACATTAAGTTTTACAGAGTGCTTTTTGTCACAGTAATTCTGTGAGGTAGACAGTGCAAATATTAGAACTCTCATTTTATAAGTGCAGAAACAGAGGTGAAATGACTTTCCCAAAGCCTCACAACTAGCAAGTGTCAAACCAGGCCCCCTGTCTAGTTGGTTAGCTAGTTGCTGACAGGTTCATGATGATGTTTGCATATGGTGAGGGGAACAGCAGTGAGGAAGACAGTGATGGGGATGAGGATGGCAGAGACGGTGATGATGACAATACAATTCAACAGTTGTGAGGGTCAGGGTCATGTCATTGACATTGTTCCTGGTGCTAATGATGCTACAATTTCTCAAAGCATACTCCCCAGCCATTTCTGGCTGGGGCTGACTCTCCCTCTAGGCCTCATCAGTTTCTATTTGGGAAAAGAGGCTCCTCAGATTCAAGTTACCCTGGAAAGGTCACCTGGTCTATGCCTCTACCTCCAGGCAGAATGTAACTTCTAAAGTAATTTAAATTCTAAGGTTCTAAAGTAATAGCTTGCTATCAACTTCTTAAAAAAAAAACTAAAATAAAATCAACTTCTATCATGTGAGCAGTCTTCCCTGCCCCCACCCCACTGTCATTCACTTCTCATGATGAGGAAATCCTTACTAATGTCCAGCTTTCATCCTTAACCCAGTACCTGGCATGTAATAAGTACTTAATAAATCCTTCCTTCCTTCCTTCTTTCCTTCCTTCCTTCCTTCCTTCCTTCCTTCCTTCCTTCCTTCCTTCCTTCCTTCCTTCCTTCTCTCCCTCCTTCCTTCCTTCCTAACTGAACTAAAATGCCATCTTCCACAGGAGGCCTTTCCCCACCTCTCTTAATTCTAGGACCTTTCCTCTCTTCTTTTTAAATACTCTATATAGCTTGGGAGTATATATTTGTTTACTTGTCTCCTCCATTAGCTTGTGAACTTCTTAAGGGCAGAATCTATCTTTCCTTTCCTTATTTGTAGCCCCAACACTTAGCACAGTGCCTGGTACATAGTTATGTGCTTAATAAACATTTATTGACTTAATTCCTCCTTCCTTCCTTCCTTTCTTCCCTCCATTCCCTCCTCTCTCCCTTCCTCCTTTCCTTCCTTCCTTCTTTCCTTTATCCCTCCTCTCTCCCTCTCTCCTTTCCTTTCTTCCTTCCTCCTCCCCTTCTTCCCTTCCTTCCTTTCTTCCATCCATCTTTTCTTCTGTCCTTCCTTTCTTCCTACATGCATAGCTATAAGACCCAATAGTATTTGTGTATAATATTCAACCACTGATAGGTCCTGGGGTTGGTGGGACTGGGGCACTAGCACTGTTTCTCTAAGGTAACCCCTAAATCTGAACCTCCATGTACAGATATGGTTCAGTTCTGAAGTAACCTGGTCTTCAAAGAGAGAGGGGTCAGGCATTTTCCCACAGTCTCTGGCCTCTTTACAACCCCAACCTAGAACCCCAGGAAGAATTACTTTAAGCTTTGGTTTGTTTCATGTCTAGAGTCTCCCCAAAAGACAGTAGAGAGGTACTTATTCATACATTGCTGATAAAGTAGAGGACAGCTATTATTTTCTTTGCACAAAAGAAACAATAAAAAAGAATACTTTCACAAGCACACATTGACAAAAAATGTCAACATGGACTTATAGCTGCTGTCATACTCTCTCAGGTGAGAATTGATTTTTAAAATAAATTTTTATCAATAGCTTGTTTTTACATTCAAAAATATTTCTTTCCATCTCTTCCAGAGAACCATCCCACATAACAAAGAATAATTTTTAAAGAAAAAGAGGAAAAAAGAAGGGGAAAACAGCAAAACTTATTGATTCATCAAAAAAAGTCTGAAAATATAAGCAATGATCCCCACCTATGGACTTCTCACATCTGTAAAGGAGTGGACCAGGAGTGTTTCATGTTTTTTTCTCTATGCCATGTTTGTTCTTTGTAATTTTGCCACATTTAGTTTTTTGGGATTTTTTTTTTTTTGCTTTTGCTTTTTGGAGGGCAATTGGGGTTAAGTGACTTGCCCAAGATCACACAGCTAGCTTTTGTGTTAAGTGTCTGAGGCTGGATTGGAACTCAGGTCCTCTTGACTCCAGGGCTGGTGCCCTATTCACTGTGCCACCTAGCCACCCCTCACATTTAGTTTTGATTGTTTCATGGTGGTTGCTCTTTATATTGTTATAGCCTTGGTGTACATTGTTTTCTCGGCTCTGCTTACTTCACTCTGCGTCTCTTCATGCAGATCTTCCCATGCTTTTCTGAATCCATCACATTCATCATTTTTATAGCGCAGTAATATTGTATGATATTCACCTATCATAATTTGTTTAACCATTCCTTAATTGATGGGCATCCTTTTATTTCCAGTTCTTTGTTACCACAATATGTGCTGTTATAAATATTTGGATGCATCCGAGTCTTTCTTCTTATTGATGAAGGAGGATGATTTTTAATACATCAAATATTCTGTGAAACTGTTAAATCAGCATTTAAATTGTTAACCTTTATGTAGCTCTTACTATGTGCCAAACATTGTGCTAAGCACTTTATAAATATTATGTAATTTGATCCCCACAACAACCTTAGGAGTCAGTTACTATTATTAACCCCATTTTATAGACAAGGAAACTGAGGAAAAGAGAGGTTAAGTGACTCGTCCAGAGTCACACAGCTGGTAAGTATCAACAGTTGAACTTGAACTCAAGTCTTCCTGATTCTAGGTCTGGCACTCTATCTAATTTGTCACCTAGCTCATCCCTTCCTCTTCCCCCTGTGTCTCTACCCCACACCCCAAAAATTAAAAAAAGCATTTCACCTGACTCTGTCTCTTTTAAGGTTCCTGTCTTTCATTAAACTAGGCCGGGGGTTGGGTTCCTCTACCTGTCATCGGTTTTCTTTTCCTCTAGGAAGTGCTGTAGTAATTCTATTTCAGCCAGCACTGACTGAAGGAGCCAGGCGCTCTTGACATCTTAAACTCACAAGGTTACCTCCAAGGCTGGAGCCATCCATCTCAGGATCGATGTTCAATCACCTATGCTCAAGAAAAAGAAACGCAAAAGCATTCAGAGATTCCGGCTGAAGTTTGCCTAGGTGAGTCCCCACTCTAGCTCTCACATTCAAGCAGTGGTCCATTTCTGCTGAAGGTTGAGGGATAGAGAAGGGGACCTTCATTCATGGAAAGTCCCAGACAGAGCTAACTACCACAGGTTCTAGAGGGAGGGAGACAGAGAGAGACAGACAGACACACATACACATACACATACACACAGATAAAGAGAGATAGAGACACAGAGACAGAGAGACAGATAAAAATAGAGAGACAGAGAACAGAGCTATAGAGAGGCAGAGAGACAGAGGGACAGAGAGGGACAGACAGAGACAGAGGGAATTATTCCTTTTAAAGGGTTCATGAAAGCCAATTGTTAAATTTTCAACGTGAGCATTTATGCCTTGGAAATGGACAAATGCTGTAAATCAGGAATTGATTGTTATTTTATTGATTTTTAATTTAAGAAAGTGGTGAATGAAATGTTAATGTAGATTACATTTAAAAGTATGTCATGCATATATCTCCTTTTTCCTTGGAAGAGCTAGTTATTAAACATTTACCAGCGCACCCCTGAACATTCATGTCACAGGAAATGGTCAGGTCCCTGCCCTGCACATGGGCTCCATTGGATGGCCATTGTTACAAAGGGGCAAATAATGTTCTGGATGAGGGCTTAAGGGGAAAGGCCTTACCAACTGGACGGATAGATAAGGAAAGGTTTTGTGAAGTAGGTCACATGTGAATTGGCCTTAAAGGAAGGGAAATGCAGAGCCTTCCAGCCACAGGATACCGAGTAAGCAAAGGAAATCAGCTGGAGATCATTTAGACCAACTTTTTCATTTTACAGATGAAGAAACTGAGGTCTCAGGAATTTAAGTGACCAAGTTAGGATTCAAACCTGGGTTCTCCAAATTGAAATCTGATATTCTTTCTACTGCAAATGAATGGTTGTGAATGAAAGGTGAAAAGGAAAGCCTTAGTACAATGAATATGTGGAATAGATGGATAAAGGGTAGCTAGGTGATATGGTAAGTACAGTGCCAGGCCTGGAGTTAGGAAGACCTGAGTTCAAACCTGGCCTTAGGCACTTACTAAATTTGTGACCCTGGGCAAGTCACTTCAACCTGTCTGCCTCAGTTTCCTCATCTGTAAAATGAGCTGGAGAAGGAAATGGCAAACCTCTCCAGTGTCTTTGCCAAGAAAACCATAAATGAGATCATGAATAGTCAGACATTATTAAAATGACTGAACAACAGAATAGAGGGAATATGGAGCATCATGGGTGGTGTAGTTGAGGTGATGTATCATAAATTTATAGGGAGTGAAATCAGCATGATGGTGTAACTTTCTCTAGTCCTGGAGCAGGAGGAGGGGAATTGGATGGTAGGGATGACCCAAGAATAAGGATCCAAATGGTTTGGATTAGTGGAAGGTCAAGAAAAGACTATGTAGGTAACTAGTGAGTGATCGAGAGTCAGAAAGACCTGAGTTCAAACCCTGCCCCAACACTTCCTATCTGTATGACATTGGGCAAATCACTTGACTTTTCCCAGTCTCGATTTTCTTATCTGTAAAATGGGGATAACAACAGACTCCATCTCACAGGGTTTTGTGAGAGTCAAATGAGATGACATTTAAAGTGCTTTGCAAACCTTAAAGTACTAGATGTTGTTGTTCAGTCATTCAGTCATGTTCCACTCTTCATGACCCCATGGAATATAGCATACCAGCCCCTTCTATCCTCCACTATCTCTTGAAGTCTGTCCAGGTTCATTTTCATTGTTTCCATGACACTGTCAGTCTCCTCCTCTGCCATCCCCTTTTCCATTTACTTTCTATCATTGCCAACATCAGGGTCTTTTCCAATGGGTCCTGTCTTCTCATTATGTGGCCAAAGTATTTAAGCTTCAGCTTCAGTATTTGTCCTTCCAAAGAATAGTCTGAGTTAATTTCTTTAAGTATTGACTGATTTGATCTTTTTGCTGTCCAAGGAACTCTCAACAGCCTTCTACAGCACTATAATTTGAAAGTATTGATTCTGTGGCACTCAGCTTTCCTTATAGCCCAACTCTCAGAGTCCATAATACTGCTACTGGAAAAAGCAGAGCTTTGACTATATGGACCTTTGTCAGCAAGGTGATGTCTCTGCTTTTTAGTATGCTGTCCAAATTTGCCGTAGTTTTCCTTCCAAGGAACAAGTATGAATATTATTATAATGTGGCCACTGTTGGGGTTAGGGCCAAATATGGAGAGAAATAAAAACAAAATTGAGGAGGGGGAGAGTAGGGCTGGATCAAGAGACTAGATCTCCCTATGAGAAGAAAGAGGTTTAGTGAGTGAGACAGTGGCCAAAGATAGAGGTGAGAGAATGGAATTTAGTGCGATCTTATGAGTGTGTAGCTTAGCTGAACGTGGTTAGAGGTGAGACACTGGAATAATGTGGTTGATTTGCTAAGACTGGTCAGCATTAATGTCGGGATCCTGGAGGATGACTAGAGCTCCCTGAGAGCAGGGACTAAGTCTCATCAGACTGGGGACTTCTGAAAACCCCTGTACCAAAAAACAGCAGAGGACTACACATACCCACAGGCTAAATACATTCTGAACGCATTTAAACAGGCTTGAAAACTGTCATCCACAGTCACCCCACCTGTCCTTGTCCCACTTTGGAGGGGGGTGTCTTTTGAACCAGTCTGGGCTAGTTTGGAAATCTCTGATTTTCTTCTCTGTTCAGCGAGATTAGATTCCTCTGGGGGAGGCTGAGCTGGGGAAATGAGTGGTGGGGAAATTGCTTCTAACCAATTGGCCAAACAATCATTCCCTCCCGATGACTGTGGAGACAAGGCAGGGATAATGAGGCACCAGTAAGGGTCTTTTAATAAAGAGCTCTGGGTGTGATTGGTGGGAGTAGGGAGGGGGGTTGTGTGTCTGTGCCTGTGAGCACTTTGTGTGTCTGTAAAACTGCCTCTCTGCAAGATTCTTGGGTCTCTGTGTATATATTTGTGTCGCTGTATAACTGCAATCATATGACGTCTCTGATTGACGGATTGTCTTTGTCTTTGTATGCCTGCCCTTATGTGTCTGTGTTTCTGCAGCTTTATGCATGTGTCTTTATGGACTAAGGACCCCTGCCACTGGACATTGTGTGTGTGCCCTAGACCCTGGGGGAGGGGGTGGGTGGGTTGCAGAATAAAATAGACATGTATTATGGTTCCCCTTAAGCAGCACTTGTTCAGTCATTCATGTCTGACTCTATGTGAGCCCATGAACATTTGTCAATGGGGTTTTCTTGGCAAAGATGCTGGAGTGGTTTGCCATTTCCATCTCCAGTGTGCCCCCATTTTTACTGATGAGGTTAAGTGACTTGCTTGCGGTCACATATCCAGTAAGTGCTTGAGGTCAGATTTGAACTCACATCTTTCTAACTCCAAGCCCCAAGCTCTATCCTCTGTACCACCTAGCTGCCCCCTAGAGGGGCTCAAAGATCCTTTCCTTAATTGTCCTGCTATCCTCTTCTCTCTTCTTCCCTCCCTGCAATCTACCCTGTAGCATCCAATGGAAAAGAAGCACTGCTTTAGGGTAGTCTTCTAGTGTCCTCAGATGGAGGAAGGGAGGGAGGAAAGGAAGGAAGGAAGGAAGGAAGGAAGGAAGGAAGGAAGGAAGGAAGGAAGGAAGGAAGGAAGGAAGGAAAGAAAGAAGGAAAGAAGGAAGGAAGGAAGGAAGGAAAGATTTTTGATTAACTGGACCAAATAATTTAGTGCTTCATCCCCACCTTTCAAGGAAAGACTGTCACTAGACCAAGGGTTCTTAACATGGGTTCCATTTGACCCTTTAGCGATAGATTTTGGGGGTTATATGAACTTGGGTGGGGAAAATGACATCTTATTTTCTCTAACCCATAACTGAAATATATCATTCCCTCAATTAGGAATCTAAGCTATAATCTTTATTCTGAAAAAGACTGCATAGGTTTTGCTAGACTCCCAAGGGTCTTACAAAAAAAGGATTAAGATCCTCTGTCCCAGACAAATGGGTGATGTACCTCTTTTTTGCCCAATCCCCAGAGAAGTGGAACTCCTGAGCCCACTTCAAGCTCTGAAGGGGAATCACCCCAATGTGATAGGAAATTCATCCTAGGTGGTAATCTTTGTCTATACACTTGCTGTTCTTTCCTATCTATTTTTTGGCTTCCTAGAGAGATCAAAAAGCAAGGGATGCATGGGCATCTGATAGGAGGAGAGACAGACAGCCTGATGTAGACAAACTGTGAGAGTCAGCAGGCCTAGAATCTGGTCTCAACTTGCTACAGAATTACTTCCCTTGACTCATTTTTCTCTTTCTGTGCCTCAGTTTTTTCCTTGGTAAAATGAGGAGGTGGGAAGAGATTTTCTCTAAGATGCCTTTCAGTGCAAATATTCCATGGTTCCATGATGCTAAAGAACTAGAAAGCTCAGAACTGGAAGGATTGAGGGTCTCTGGGTTTCTCCTTCAAGGCCCAGGTGACTCTTTGACGTGAAGGGTTGCACCATTATTGTATTATGGGACAGGGGGCAAGGAGTTTAAGTTACTCGAGTCGCTTAACCTGACCCCCTTGGGATAGGGGGAACCCAGCCTTGTGGGGAGTTAGGTGAGAGGAAATATACCTCTCAAAGAGACTGGGTACTAACAAGCAGGTTCCAGATGGAGGACAGCCCTCTTTGGGGTGGCTGCTTCTGAGAGATATGGCACCCCCTTCCCATCTTCAGTCCCACCTCCCAGCAGTCTCTCCATCTGCCCATCTTTCCTGCCAGTTCTTCTTCTGGCCCAGCACCAATTCACATCCCCAAAGCTCATCACCCGCTCAGTGCCAGGCTTATGGGCAGAGCCTGTGCCAATGCCATTGCATCGTGTTCCCCTTGCCCTTGGCACAGATGTCAGGAGAGCATGCCCTGCCCCATTCTAGCTTCTGACCCCAGCTTCCCAGGGGAATGGGGGAGACCCCACCATCTGCCCCTTCAAGCTAGGGATTCCAGTCCAAGTTTTGGGGCATGACAAAGAGAGAAGAGATGTTCACTGGCTGAATGAGAATACTCTTTGCCTCTACATTGTACCCCTCTCAGCAAATATATGAGTGTTTTCAGAAGTTTCTGCCTTGCTTTCAGAAAAGTGCCTCCTCCCCCAACTAACTTCTCTCCCCAATGAAAAAAGATAGACAGGGCAGATCTCCCCAACCCCATCCCCAACTCCTATGCTCTTTCCTCCTCTCTGTCCATGTTTTTAGGAGCACACGCCCTATTTTATTGGATTACAGAATTTAGTGTTGGACTCAAACCTCTACCTTCCTCTATATGGTTCTGCCATTTTCCTCGTGGGGAAGACTGGAGCATTAGGGGCAGCTAGGTGGCACAGGGGATAGAATGCAGAGTCTGGAATCAGGAAGACCTGAGTTCAAATCAGGTCTCAGACATTTACTAGCTGTGTGACTCTGGACAAGTCACTTAACCCTATTAGCCTCAGTCTCCTCATCTGTAAAATGATATAGAGAAGGAAACAGCAAACCATCCCAGTATCTTTGCTATGAAATGAGAGTCGGACACAACTGAACAACTAAACAAGAGCACTGGATGTCATGGATTTTCATCTTCTCGTTATTCTATCATCTTTTAGTCCATTGCACTCCTCTACCTTTATTAGTCAGTCAACAAGCTTTCAATCAAGCATTAAAGTGTCTGTGGCAGACTCTGTGTTGAGCACTGGGAAGACAAGGAGAGGCCAATCCTTGCCTCTGCCTCTCACTACGGGAGTGATGTTGGGTAAGTCACTTAACCTCCATTTCCTCATCTTAGGAAATCTGAGAGGGGCCGGACCTCTATGTTCTCTTCCAACAGCACACCTATAAGCCTATGATCTTATATACAACCACAATGTATGGTGCTATGTGTTGTCTATGACCTGGTTGTTTGCTATGGAGAATATATATAGCTAATCTATAGCATATTAGCTCCATATGTTCCTGTGCAAACATCCTGTGTGTTATTGCTATTTAGGCATGGACTGTGTTTCTGCACGTGGCATGCATTTGTCTACATACTCCCCATAGCAAACGTCATTCACTGCATTATATATTTTTTCTTGGGGGTACAGATGTGGTAACATGTCGGGAAAGCAGGAAATTCCGATGACTAGGTCTGTTTACACTAGATAGTTCTCATCAGTCACAGTGTGATATGTAGTATAAAATTGCATGCATTTATTCTTGTATGTAATTCCAATGTTGATACTATGTATCATACACCATATAATCGTATTGTAAATGATAAGGCAAAGACAGATGATAATTCTGTAGCAAGCCGAGACCAGAATCTAGGTCTGCTGAGTCTCACAGTTGTCTGTCTGTCTTTCTCTGTCTGTCTCTCGGACTCTGTCTCTCTGTCTCTGTCTCTCTATCCCTCTGTTTCTGTCTCTGTCACTCCATGTAACTGTGTCATGTTCCCAAGTATTTAAACATCTCATTTTCAAGGACCCTGGGGATAACAAAAATGACCCAAGGCCAGGGATGTGCTTGATTTTCCCTAAGGCCTTTAACATAGAAACAACAACAGTAAGAACCATGTGATCTCAGAGAACCGACTAAAACCTCTCTGGACTCAGTCTGTTCATCTAGAAAATGAGGGCTTAACGAAGCGCAGATTGGAGGCAGAGCTACAGAGGAATGGCAGCCAGAGGGAGAGTTCTCTCCAGGCTCTGAGATTTCCTTCTAGCTTTAAAACTGATTAGGATTTTAATTAAAATGCATATGCACAAATACACATGTATCAGTCTAGTTTACAAAATACTTCCCTCAGTCCAACTTATAATGGGTCCAGAGAATGTTGTCCTTCACCCCAGGACTCTTTCTTTTCTCTACTAACAATAATAATAGCTAGTGGGGCAAGTAGGTGGCATAGTGAACAGAGCACTGGCCTTGGAGTCAGGAGGACCTGAGTTCAAATCTGGCCTCAGACACTTGACACACTTACTAGCCATGTGACTTTGGGCAAGTCACTTAACCCCAAATGCCCTCCAAAAAGCAAAAAACAAATAAAAAATAATAATAAAAGCCAGCATGTATACAGCAGTGCTTTAGGGCTTGCAAAGCCTTTTACATATGTTATCTCATTTTATCCTCAGGATAACTCTACAGGGTAGGAACTATTATTACCCTCATCTTACAGAGAAGGAAACTGAGGCTGGTAGAGGTTTAGTGACTTGTTTAGGGTCACAGAGTTGGAAAATGTCTGAGGCAGGATTTGAACTCAGCTCCTCCTGCTAATCATCTCCCCAAGGCCACCACAATGCCACTGGCCTCTAATCTTTCCTGATTTCTAAACTCCAAGACTTTCTTGGTTACTTGGTTGACTTTCTGGGTTCAGCCCCAGGTGATGCAGTGCATAGAGCACCAGGCCTGAAGTCAGGAAAACTCCTCTTCCTGAGTTCAAATCTGACCTATGTGACTAGCTATGTGACCGTAGTCAAGTCACTTAACTATGTTTGCCTCAGTTTCCTCACTTGCAAAATGAGCTGGAGAAGTAATGGCAAACCAGTCCAGTATCTGCCAAGAAAACCCCAAATGGGCTCATGAAGAGTCAGACACGACTGAAAACAGCCAAATACATATTCAGCAGATTCCAATAAATGTTGATGAGGCATTGTGGTTCAGTGGATAGAGCCCTGTCTCTGCTCCTCCTCCATTCCTTTATCATTCGTTCCCTTCTTCTACCATTCCTATCATAGTTGCATGTTCTACTTTGGTCCTTAATCCCTGTCTCAGCATATGCCATAAGACACGAGTGTAGTTTCTAGGGTTTATTCATAAGAAAGGAGAGGATATGCATTCAGAAATAATAGAGAGGAGTGCAAGGTTGCCCAATCACTACCTTCTGCTCACAAGCACTACACTCAAGACAGGAGCAAGAACTGAATTCAACCGATGGTATTCAGAGAAGCAGAACCAGACTAACTCTGATAGCACAAAGTCACAGCATTTAGGGTTAGGGGCGGGTTAGGGTTAGGGTTAGGGTTAGGGTTGGGGGGGGTAGTGGGGTAGTGGAAAGACACCTTAGAAGCCATCTGCTCCAACTGCTTCATTTGACAAACAAGAAACCTGAGGCCTGGACAAGTTGAGTGACTTCCCCAAGGTCACACAGCTAGTTAATGACAGAGAAGGCACCTGTGTCCAAAGCCAGGGTTCTATCCACTGAACCACAATGCCTCATCATTGCTTATTGGAATCTGATGAGTATGTATTTGACTGTTTTCAGACTTTCAGACTCTTCATGACCCCACTTGGGGTTTTCTTGGCAGATACTGGAATGGTTTGCCATTTCCTTCTCCAGCTCATTTTATACGTGAGGAAACTGAGGCAAACATAGTTAAATGACTTACCCAGGGTCACACAGCTAGTAAGTGTCTAAGGTCAGATTTGAATTCAGGAAGAGGAGTCTTCCTGACTTCAGGTCTGGTGCTCTATCCACTGTACCACCTAGCTACCCTGATCCAATGAATATGCATCATTTTACAGGACATAACCCAGATCTACATTAACACAAAGAGTATCCTATATATATAATGACTCCTCACAGGGAGAAGAACCAAGAGCAAAGCACCATCCTGCTGTTCCTTGACTCCCCAGCTCTCTTAATTTTGCCAGTAAACGTCTGTTTTACTCCTCTCCGTACCATCGCCACACGCCCGCTGACTCTCCCACAGTGCTCTAACACTCTCTGCTTTCTCCACACCAAGGCCAGTTTCGTGCAGCCCTCACCTTTCACCATACCCCAGCAATCTGCTTCTTTTCTGCCACCCTGTGCTCCCCGCGGAGAGCTGTAAGCATTGTGCCCTCATCAGCTTTCACCACAGTAGTGAGATCTATGGATCTGCCTCTGTCTCCAAGCTTTCTCCTCTCTCACAGAATGGCATTTCCACACTGGAACAACTCCAAGGCCATCTCAGTCTTGTCCACCTGGATGGTCCAGATGGCCACCCATTCACCTATTGCTTATAATTCCAGGCTAATCTTTCAGAGCAGCAAGCATTTATTAAATGCCTTCTAAGTACTGAACACTGACCTAGACACTAGAGATGCAAAGAAAAATATTAAGCAGTTCCTGCTCTGAAGGAGCTTACATTTTATCAGAAAATGCCTCAGTCATTACAGCCTTAAGTACCAGACACATTCATCAGAGGGCCCCAGATTTAGAGCTAGAAGGGACCTAAGAGATCATAGCATCAGGCATGGTTAGAGGCCAGTGGCATCTGATGGCCAAGTGGATAGAGGATTAGCAGGAAGAGCTGAATTCAAATCCTGCCTCAGACACTTCCTAACTGTGTGGCCCTGAGCAAGTCACTAAACCTCTGCTAGCCTCAGTTTTCTCATTTTGCTGATAACAAGCTGGAGACCCAAGAGGTCAAGTCACACAGACAGCAAAGTGGAAAGTCAGGATTTGAACAGCATTTCCCTGACTCCAAACCGATGAGCCAAACCCACTGTTCTTTACATTGCAATGTGATTGCTGTTCTGTTCATATACTCCTCCCTACTTTTTCTTTTTGTTGTTATTAAGTAGATTTCAGTCATGTCTGACTCTTTGTGACTCCATTTGGGTTCGTCTTGGCAAAGATACTAGACTGGTTTTCCATTTCCTTCTCTAGCTCATTTTACAGATAAGTAAACTGAGGCAAACAGGATGAAGTGACTTGCCCAGGGTCACACAGTGTCTGAGGCCAGATCTGAACTCGGTAAGATGAGTCTTCCTGACTCCAGGCCTGGAGCTCTGCTGCCTCCCTGCTTATCCTGGGCCTTTTTCCTCCTAGACTGTCTTCCTCAGCTCACCCTTTCTGATGTACCTTTTAGAACACTGGTTCCATAGTTTAAAAATTCCCCTTTTTCTTGAACTTCCTTTAATTTTCTTTCTGCATCCTTGCAATAACTGAAACCTGGTTTTCTCCAGAGGATTCCATCTGTTGCTGCCCTCTCTGCTGCTGGTCACTGCTTTTTCTCTTTTCTCAGTTTCACAGGCCCTGAAAGTAGAATCGAAATGTTCTCTACTCTCCAGGGCCCTACTCTACCCCCACTCAGCAGCCTCTCTAGCCATCTGACTAGATGGCTCTCTCCTCTTCGCCTCCTTATCCTCCACCCAAGTCTTGGTCAGTCTCCCACCTTCAACCAGGATTTTGGCACCTGGATCCATTTTCTCTCCATTTCTTCCCTTGCTCTCATCCTTAGAGACTCAAAACAATCAAGACACTGAGGACCCAGGGAGGAGGTAGAAAGAAGCCCCTGGTCACAGCTTTTTGCATTCTACTTGGGCTTTGCTCTGCTTGGGCACCAAGGGATTCCTGATCTAAACCACTTCACCATCACTTGAAGCTGCTTCGCCTTCAAAATTCGGAATTCTCTGACCACAATCTCCTGATTTTTTTCCTTTCTCCTGCTCCCTTATTCCTCCCATTCTTGTCCTTCATCCTCATCAGTAACCTTTATTTATCTGGTAGAATTCAAGTTCCTCTTTCATTTTTGACACTGTATCTTCAGATACTAATATAATATTTGGCACATAGTAGATACTTAATAAAGGTTTAATTTGATTCAGTTCAGTCCTTTGTGGCTGAAGAGGTGGTTTTTCTCTTTGCTAATACTAATCCTTCCACCTGTACCCTCCACCTCATCCCCTCCTATCTCCTGTGTGTCCGTCTTCATCCATCATCTCTTCTCTCTCCTGCATCTTCAATCTCTCCTCTCTTTTCCCTCAGTCTAAAACACTTGTGCCTCGCCATCTTTCAGTCTGTCATGACATTATTTTCCTCCCTACAGAGTCTTATCAGCAACATAAATATGCCCTCTTTGCCATTCTTAAAGCCCTTGACCCCTCTTTCCCTTCCCACCCTATTAATCTGTAACCCATGGCAACTCCTACCATTTGCCTTTCCTGCTCCTGCATCTGAGCTGTCCAACAGCTTTGGAAAAAATTTGTGCAGTCATGCTTGGTCCACTGCCGACTCAGGCTGTCTACCCTCCACCGGGCCCTCACCGCCACACAGCAATCCTTTCATTTGCCTCATTGACTCGATAGCATAGTCATCGTGGTAGCTATTCAAAAGTTTCTCTTCTCTCCACTTCCCAACTCCACCCTGCCAGGTCCTCATTTTCCTCCTGACCCTTCATTTTCAGCAGACGACCTCCAGCATGACTGAGAAAATTGAGGCCATCTGAATTGAACTCCTTCGTTCCTTCCAATTGCTTGGTGTTTTTACCTGTCCTCTCCTTCTTTCTTGTCTCTCTCAGGAAGAGGTGGCTTTTCTCCTTGCTATACCTAACCTCTTCATTCTCTCCCTTCCTGTCTCCTTTGTGACTTGCTAAGATCATAGATTCAGAGTCAGAAAGCACTTCAGAGACCATATAGTCCAACTCCCTTATTTTACCCATGAGACCTCGAGAGATCAAATAACTTGCAAAAGTTACAGATACGAAGTAGCAGAGCCAGGATTTGAACTCAGGTCCTTTGACTCCAAATCCAGCACTCTTTTCATTTAATTATGGTGCCTAATTGAATAGCTCCCTCCCTCCATGCATCACCAATCTCTCCCTCTCTCTTTCATTTCAGTTTAAAGCTACTTGGGTCTCACCCTGGAGTGTGCTAGGTGAGCTCCTACCAGGTCATAAAAGTTGATTGTTAAATTTTCAGCTTGAGAATTTACACTTCAGAAATCAGCAAATGGTACAAATCAGGGCTTTATTTATTACTTTGTTGATTGCCTAGACTTAAGAAAGCAAAGGAGAAAATGTTAATAATGCAGGCTAACTCTGAAAGTACATTGTGTGTATATTTTCCTCTCTAGAGAGCTGGTTGTTAAACATTTACCAGCACATTTCTGGAAAAACAACAGTAATAATAAATCCTCCCCTTAAAGTGAAGTCCCTGTCTGCCAGTCCCTCAAGTTCTCATGCCCTCTCTTTTCCCCTTCACTACTAATATGTGTGTGTGTATGTGTGTGTATGTGTATATGTGTGTGTGTGTATACATACATACATACATAGCTTTTTGCAGGGGGAAGGCAGGGCAATTGGGGTTGTGACTTGCCCAAGGTCACACAGTTAGTAAGTGTTAAGAGTCTGAGGTCGGATTTGAATTCAGGTCCTCCTGACTCCAGGGCTGGTACTCTATTCACTGCACCACCTAGCCACCCCTCACTACTAATATTTTAAGTTTTAGTATAGAGTCATTGCCTCAACTTCCTCACTGTCTACTCACTCCTCAGTTCCTTGTAAAGGTAATGTGGTGTGGTAAAAAGAACTCTAGTCTGGCGACTAGGATGCCTAGGTTCTAATCAGAATTAGAATCTGCCCCTACCTCAGAGTATGGTATTGTGCAAGTCACTTCCCATCCCTGGGTTCCAGTTCTCTCCTTCAGAAATGAGGTGATTTTATGAAATAATCTCCAGAGTCCCTTCCAGCTCTGATAGTCTATGACTTTAGGATTCTCAGCATTATGAAGTATTTTCTCTGTGCCAGTAAAGCTTGAGATGCTGGAAAGATACAAGAGTAGCCCAAGGTAATTGCTACCCTCAAGGAGCTTATAGTCTAACTGGAAAAACAGGACTGTTTCATCCATGTGAAAATTTGAATGACAGTATAAGAGACAACACAATATAGTTTATGATGAAATCAAAGGTAAAAAAATACTTAGAAGTTCTAAGGGAGATGTTGCATCTCCATCTATGTGATTTCTTTTCCAACTGTGTATGTGTTTCCGTTTTGCCAGGGTCCTTTCCTGAACCTTTCCCTTTCATTCCTATTTCCAAATAGGAATCCTATAGGACTTATTTACCTCTCTTTTCAGTCCCTGCTAAGAACTTGGGAACTTTACCGAGAGACTAAAGGAATTGGCCTTAATGATAGAGAGGGTCATGGGGATGGCAAGAAACACTAGAAAGCCATGTGCTTAGGAAGTCAAGAAGAGAAACTGGGGGAGAGGAACTCACGGTTTCACTGGTAACATTCCTACCAAACTGGGAGCCCAACTTGACCTTCTCTTTGACCTTCCTCTCTTATTAGATCATTTCTACCACCCTCTATGTCTAGAGGATTAGTTAGTTAGATGGTGCAGTGGATAGAAAACCTGGCCTGCAGTCAGGAAGACTCATCTTTGTGAGTTCAAATCTGGCCTCAGACACTTGGGTGACCCTGGGTAAGTCACTTTACCCTGTTTGCCTCTGTTCCTCATGTGGAGAAGGAGAATGGCAAAGAACTCTAGTATCTCTGCCAAGAAAGCCTGAAATGGGGTCACAAAGAATAAGACACAACTGAAATGACTGAATGAGACTTCCCTTCCTTATCTACATGAATTTAAGAGGTTTCCCAGACACTGGAGCATAGCACACAGATATCTCTGGATGTGAGACTTCTCAAAGTGAAGATCTGAAACAGGGACATAGAAATATGACTAAGGGGAGGTCTCCTCACCCCTGTTTCTATCTGACCCCTGCAGCACTCATCACCTAGCCCAGTGCCTAGAGTCTAGTAAGTTATGGCCAAATGAAGCTGGAAGTTTATTCTAAAACAAGGAGATTTGCAAGACTTCATCAGGTTCATCCTCCACGAAGGTCTTCCATGGAGGCTTCATTAAGGCATCATCATCATCATCATTAGCATTTATATAGAGAGCTTTAAGGATGGTGAAGTATTTTACATATGTTATCTCATGAAGGCAAACCTGTGTTCTACAAGATACCACTAAAGGAATATGAGCTCTCTTAGGTCCTATGGAATTGGAAAAGCTCCTAGAACATACCAGGTCAGCCTTGCTCGACTCAGAAGGGTTATTGGCCCACATAACACTCTCAAAGTCAGTCCAGTAAGTCAGACAGAAGTAATTTTCTTCTTTGGTTGATGGAGGATCCTCACCCATGAAATGACAAATTCTAGAAGTTGGATAATGGTATCCCCAAGATTTGGGGGTCGGGATGGGGTGTGTCTGTAATTGGAGGGTGGGCTGGACCACTGCTCCTAGAGTCAGACCCTTTCAGTGGGTCATGGGCTCTGGCCCTTTGCTGTAGGATATGCAAGACCTAGCAGTTACTGAGGTTGTTCCCCATGCAGAGGGCAGAGGGTGTCAAAGAGGATTGGAACAGTTGCCCCTTCAGCAGACTTGAAGAGCTGTGGAAAGTCTGCCCTCTTCTCTGTGGAACACAGAACTTTGTGACCTTTTGTCTTTCCCTCAAACTCCCAGAAAGTCAAGAAGAAGGGGGGGATTTCTTTCCCTTCCTTCCAGCAGCAGTGACTTTGAGCATGTGTCTCACTGGAAGAAGCCAAAGCAAGCAATCCAGCTCCATGAGGAGTGATGAGACCTAACCTGCTGGTCAGAGGAATCACCAATGCTATATACCCAAAGAAAGAAATCTTGCAGAAGAGGATAAGGACTAACAATGTATATTGTTGTTGTTCAGTCATTTCAGTCATATGAAGAAATGAGGTAAAGAGGGTTAAGTGACTTGGCCAGGGTCACATACCTAATAAGTTTTTGGGACTAGATTTGAACTCAGGTCTTCTTGATTCCAGGCCTACACTCTATCCACACTGTGCCGCCTAGCTACCCCAAAGTGACAAATAGCATTTACTTTCAGTTTTGTTGTTATTTAGTTGTGTCCAACTTTCATGACTTGGGATTTTCTTGGCAAAGATACTGGAGTGGTTTATTATTTCCTTCTCCAGCTCATTTTACAGATGAGGAAACTGAGGCAGACAGGGTTAAGTGACTTGCCCAATGTCACACAGCTAGTGAGAGTCTGAGGCTGATTTTGAACTCAGGAAGATATCTTCCTGATTCCAAGCCCAGTGTTCTATCCACTGTGCTACCTAGTTGAAGATAAGTGTTTGCATGGAAAGCATAGGATCCTAGACCCTATGGGCTGGGCTATAGGACTGGACAAAATTGTCTTTGAGGTGCTTTCCAGATCTAAAGCAGTGATCCCAAGGAAGATTGTAAAGACTAACCCCATTCATTAGAAATGGAAGGAAACTCAGACTCTGTTTCATCCATTCCCCTTATTTCATAGATGAAGACACTGAAGCCCAGAAAAGGGAACTGCCCAAGGTCACTCGTAGTGACAGAGTCAGGTTTCAAGCTTCATTCCTCACACCACAAATCCAATATTCTCTCCACTGTGATTCATTCACTGCCTCTCGAATCTGCAGGGAGAAGTAGAGTGGAAAGCTTTCGGATGAAGATAAAAAGGAAGCTGAACGGAAACAGTACTAAGAGAGCTTGCTGCAGAGAGGGGATATGAACAAATCCTCACTGATACAGATCAAAATACTGCCACAGAGAGCTGTAGCTTCAGTGGGGGCTTGTACTAGCCAGGTATCTATTAGATGCCTCCTGCTACAAACAGCGCAATTGATAAACTCACAACTGGCCTTGCTGACAATTTCATCTTCCAGAAGATACAGTGAAGGAAGTTGTATTCTGGACCAATACTAACCAGCAAGACAGAGATGGGATCCTTGAGAGAAAATGATAACAGTCTGGGAGTTTCTGATAGAGAATGATGTGAATGCAGGACATGGTCACCTATGAACCCAAATCTTTTTTTTTTTAACAGTTCAGAGAAAAGGGCAGCTAGGTGGTGCAGTGAGTAGAGTGCTGGCCCTGGAGTCAGAAGGACCTGAGTTCGGATCCGGCCTCAGACACTTAACACACACACACACACAAAAAAAAACCTAGCCGTGTGACCTTGGGCAAGTTACTTAACCCCAATTGCCCTCCAAAGAAGAAGAAGAAGAAGAAGAAGAAGAAGAAGAAGAAGAAGAAGAAGAAGAAGAAGAAGAAGAAGAAGAAGAAGAAGAAGAAGAAGAAGAAGAAGAAGAAGAGTTCAGAGAAAAGATAAGTAAGGCCTGGGTCATGAAAAAGAAAAGATGACTAAAAAAAGATGAGGGCCCTCTCAAGAATAAAATTTTGATGACACAACTGGAGATAATATCAATGAGGAAAATAAGGGGAAGGTTAAAAGAGACCAGTGTGAGTGCATAAAAGTTTCCATAGGGTCATAGTATTGAGAAGAAGAGACTCAAGGTGGCTGAGGGAAAATTGTACTAGATTTGCTGTCAAAAAGAAAAAAAAATTGAATCCTGGATCTGCCATTTGTTACCTTGTGACCCTGGGTGAGTCACTTAACTTTCACTTAAAGACCAATTTCTGATGAATTCTGAGTTCAGATTGAATCATACTTTTTAAACTTTACTTTTCTTGGGTTTTTGTTTGCATTTTCTTTTGCAACATGGCTAATATGGAGATGTTTTGCATGACTTCACATATATAATCTATGTCAAATTGCTTGCCTTCTCAAGGGGTGGGGAGAGGAAGGTGGGAGGGAGAGAATTTGGAACATGAAATTTTAAAAAATGAATGTTAAAAAGTTTTACATGTAATTGGGAAATGTTTAATGGAAAAATATATTTTAAGACAAATATTTTTTAAAACCTTCAGTTTCATCCAAAAAGTAAAAAAATGAATAAACACCCTTTATATAGTACTTTCAAGTTTTTAAAGAGCTTTACAAATATTAAGTCAGTGTCAGTGTTCTAAGAGGGAGCTGGACAAAATTGCCTCTCAGGTGCTTTCCAGATCTAAAGCAGTGATACCAAGGAAGATTGTCAAGACTAACCCCACTCATTTTACAGATTTGGAAACTAAGGCAGTGCAAGGAGATATGGTCTAGAATCATCCACATAAGGCAGGCAAAACCAGCTTTGGAAGTCTCTGTTCTGCTGATTCGAAATTCAATGTTCTTTCTATTGCCTCTACAGAGGCAACTTGTGGAGTACTGGACTTGGAGTCAGGAAGATCTGAGTTTAAATCCAGTCTCAGACATTTGCTAAGTAACCCTGGGCTAGTTACTTAACCTCTGTTTGCCTCAGTTTCCTGAACTGTAAACCTATCTTGCAGAGCCGTTGTGAGGATCAAATGAGATAATATTTGTAAAAAGCATACAGTGCTTGGCACATAGTAAGCATTATATAAATGCTCATCCCATTCTCTCCCCACCCCAACCCCTTGCCTTGCCTCATAATACTCTAAAGAACTAAGATTAAACTAAGATTTGTACCGTAGATAAAAGAAGGAGCACAGAACCAAAGATGAATGCTACAGAATAGCATGGTCAATCCATTAAGTGCCTACTGTGTGCTTGCTAGAGATGCAAAATGAAACAATCTAGGTATTCAAAGAACCTATAAGTTTCCCACTTACTTTTTTTTAAGAACTCCAAACAAACACATGACACTTACTAGCTGTGAGACCTTGGGCAAGTCACTTAGCCCCAATTGCCTTTCCCCCTCAAAAAAAAAAAAAACTCCAAAATTCCTTTATCTGCTCATTATCTTCTCATTGCAACTTTTCTTACGTCTTACATCCCCTAACTTTGTTTTTTGTCCTCATGGTGACTTCCATTTCCTCTGCTTCTCAGTTATTCCCCCTTGCACTGGTCTCACTCTCCTCTCTTCCCTATGAACTCCTTGGTGAAACAATCCAACTCTCTCCATTCTCCAATCTCTTGCTCCCTTGTCCTATTGCTGATTATATTTAGCCAAACTCCAGCACTAGATTATTCCTACCATCTTCTTTTTTCCTTCCTTTTCGTGTGCTACTGAACAAAGTTGGAGGAAATCATAAATTGTGCTGTTACTTAGGTCCACTACCAATTAATGTTGTCTAATCTCAATTAGATTCTCACTGCTGCAAGGTAAACATTCTATACCTTTATTTGAATTGCTAGTTTTCTCTCCACAGAGGTTCCTAACACTCTTGTCTCTCCTAAAATCTCCCACTGTATCCCTCCCTTCCCCTCTTAGCCAAGAATTTGCTTCGTATATCCCTTCGCCAATTGAGGCTATTTACCAAACCATCTTCATTTTGCATAACTCAGATATCTTTCCCACTATCTACTCCTTCACTCACATCTCAGTTGAAGGCATAGCCCTTCTCCTTGCCAAAGTCAACCCTCTCCATTGCTCTTTTGCTTCTACCTCCTCTCCATCTCTCCAGTACATTACACCCACTTTCATCCCCACTCTCCCTTATATTTAATCTCTGACTCCATTTCTGTTGCCTATAAACATATTCGTGCCTCCCTCATGACTCAGAACCCTTCAGTTAGTTTAATTACCTCTGCTAGCTATCATCCTGTTTCTCCTGTCCTGTACAGCTAACCTTGAGAAAGGTATGTACTCTTGCTGACTCACTTAATCTCTCACCCTCTTTTAATCTTACTGAAGACTGGATTCTAACCTCATTGTTCAACGGAAACTACTCTTTCCAAAGTTACCGATGATCTCTTAACTGCCTAGTCAAATGGGATTTTCTCAAACCTTATCCTCCTTGGCCTCTCTGTAGTATTTGACATCCTTGATCACCATCTCCTCCTGGATCTTCTCTCCTCTCAAGGCTTTCCTGACACTTTTCTCTCCTGATTTTCCTATTTATCTGATCACTCCTCAGTCTCCTTTGCTAATTATTCATTCATGTCATGCTCACTAACTGTGAGTGTGAGTTTCCTCATCTGTAAAATGAGCTGGAGAAGGAAATGGCAAACCACTACAGTATCCTTGCCAAGGAAACCCCAAATAGGGTCACAAAGACTCGGATATGACTGAAATAACTGAACAACAACAATAACAATTTCTTCATTCCAGGTCTAGCATTCTATCCATGTTACCACCTGTCTAGCTATTGGCAAGAGTGACAACCATGGAGGGGGCTAGAGGAAGGGCTATGGAATGTCATGTGTGAAGCATACTAAGAAGGCCAGTTTGACTGGACTAGAAAGTATGTGAAGAGAAATAATAGAGAAGCCTAGAAAGGTAACTGAAGGCTGAGTCTGATGGGCTTTAAATGTCAATAAGAGGAGTTTGTGAAAGGGGCGTCTTTTAACTACAGTATACTCATTCAATGCAAGAAGATTGGTATGGTGGTGACAGCTTTACAGCGTGCAGAAGATGATGGCCACCCCAGAACTACTCAAATGCTATTTTGCTTCCATCTTCTCCATCAAAGAGAATCGGTTTTTCAGCCTGCAAATGGCACAGCAAACATGGTTGAGGGGAAACTGGAGACCAAAGTTAGGTGAGGAGATAGTAGAGAGAATGTCTATAATTTAAATGAGCATGCGTTTCTAGGCTCAGCTGAATTATATCAAAGGGTTCTGGGGGTGGGGGAGAGCATTTACAGATATGATTGCTGAACCACTGTCCATAGTCTTGGAGAATTCATGGAGAAGTAGGAGTCACAAAGGGCTGGAGACAGCAAATGCTGCCCTCATTTTTACAAAGGGGAAAAAAGGTGGGTTCCTGGCATGACTACAGAGCTATTGTTCATATCTACCCCACGGCAAAACTCTTGAATAGATTATCAACAAAATGCCTCATCAGCACTGAGAAGAGAAATTGATCACAAGTCACACCACACTAACCTCTTTTCCTGTCTGGATAGAGTTATTAGACTGGTAGATAAGAGTAGTACCAGAGATGAGAGGTTACATGATATTGTGGAAAGATTGAATGTAAAATCAGAGCAAAGGGATCAAATCCAGGATATGCTACTGATTACCTGTGTTACCTTGGGACACACTCCTTCCCCTTTTAGGGACTAAGTTTTCTGATCTGCCAAATGAGTAGTTTGGCTTAGATGTGAGGTCAATCAGTCCACAAGGGTTTATTATGCAAGTGGATAGAGTGTATGGTCTAGAGTCAGGAAGACTCCTCTTTCTGGGTTCAAATTTGGCCTCAGGCTGAGCTGTGTGACCCTGGACGAGTTACTTAACTCTATTTGCCTCAGTTTTCTTATTTGTAAAATGAACTGGAGAAGGAAATGGCAAACCACTTCAGTATCTTTGCCAAGAAAACCCCAAAAGGGGTCATAAAGAGTCATACATGACTGAAAATTACTGAACAACAGCAACAAAACAAGTACCAGGTATCATGTAAGATTCTGGGGATACAAAGCCAAAATGAAACAGTCCCTTACCCTTAAGGATGAGGGGACACTCTATTGGGGAACTTTCTATCGTCTCTTCCAAGTCTTAATCTTGGAGATTCCTATGTGATATATCGGGATTTCAGCAAGATATCTTGGCAAAATATCTCCTGATATGCTTGCAACCAAGATGGAAAAACGTTTAAACAAAGGTCAAAGGACCACTAGCTAGGGATGTTGAAGAGGGGGTCTTTAATTGGATTTGAAATTCAATAAAATTTATTCAATTAAAAATATTTACCAGGTATTTATTGTATGCAATATACTCTCCTATGTGCTGCAGAAGTTGCAAAGTTCAGATAAGAGCCAGTCCCTACCTTACAGCTTAGTACATAAACTATGAGGTTACCTTTTAACTTTAAGATTCAATCACTTTAAAAATAATTTTTTAATGATCAAGCATTTATTTGTTTTTCCTCTAATTTTTCCACCCACTGGAATGGAAACCCCCCCACCCCAACAAAACAGAATCCTTGTACTATCGAAGTATCTCAAATTTAGTTAGTTTGGGGTAGTAGGGCGTTCTTTCTATTTACATTATAGCCATTGTTTATTTGTTTTCTTAGTTCTGCTTACTTTACTCTGCATCAGTTTATATAAAACTTCCCCATGTTTCTCTGTATTATTCATATTCATAACTTCTTATGCCTAAACAGTATTTCATTATAGTCACAAACCACAACTTCTTTTAGCCCTTCTCTAATCAGTGGACATTTATTTTGATTCTAGTTTTTTTTGCTACTACAAAAAGTGTTGTTATGGAAATTTTGATGTATGCGATGCTTTTATTTTAATTGATGACTTCATTGTGGCATATACCCAGCACAGAAATCTCCAGTTTAAGGAATATGTACATTTTAGCCATCTAAGCATAATTCCCAATTGCTTTCAAGAACGGTTGGAACACTTCACATCTCTACTAGCTGTGTATTATGGTGAATATCTTTCTGCAGCCCCTCCAACATTGATTATTCCTATCTTTTATCCTTATAACCCCTTTTGCAATCCTTTAAGAGAGCCATGATTTCACACATTTGGTCACTACCTCCACCAACACATATCCCATCTCCTGGCATGCTTTAGTAAGCTGGTGGCCAAAATCATGTATCAGCTGGTGGCCAACCTTCTGGTGTTGAGCCTCTCCATACTTAGCTAGGCTCTTTTCAGGTGACAGATTCACAATTGATCTGGGTCTGATATTGAGGCCCTTCCAAGTTGGTAGAACCTGCTAGACAGGTGGTATATGCTTTGAGAAGTAGGGTCACCTCCATGACACATTAAGACTTTGGATAAATCTGTAGTGTGTATGTTTGATTGTGCGAACATATTCATGGTTATTCATTGAACAAACATTTATTAAATGCCTTCTTTGTGTAGAGTAACATGATAGGCTATGGGAAAGATGGGAAGTCTAGATAAAATGTGGTCTATAAATATATACACATATCTGTATTGTGAATGTATACACATATGTGTATATGAATGTCCATGTGGATTTTATGTATAGATGGGAAAGCCTCAAGATTAGGCCTGGATTAAATGTGTTTGTGTGGGGGTTATTTCAGAACCACCCTTGCTAAGTGTGAAGAATTCAAAGCTTAAACCACCAATACTATATATGCATATATAAGTATTATATACACACATGCACATCCATATGTGAATTTATATGTGCTTGTATATGTGTGTAGACAGACCTAAGAAGAATGATAAACAAAGAGGAACAATTTTGTTGTTGGTAGTTATACATAACAGATGTAGGAACTGAGAACAAAGAATCCAACACAGTGGCTGATAGCCCTCTATTTCTAGTCCCAGATTCATTTGCTTGCCAACCAGGAATGTTAAAGGGGCCTGAAGGAAGACTTATCTCCCCAACCTCACACAGCTCTTTGGTGGATTTGGTGAATGGAGTCCAGGAAATAGGATGCTTTGATACAATAGACTGGTGGCTAGGGATTTGTCAGGAGTTGAAAGAAATCGTCTAACTCCAAGTGAGATAGTTGGCTGAGACTAGGAACCTTGAGTGGGAGCATCAGAGAAGCAGACAAAAAGAATACCACAGTGCAACAGAAAGAACACTAGATTTGGAGTGAGAGACCCTGGATCCAAATCCAAGTTCTACCACTTAGGACCCATGTGGCCTTGGACAAATGTCTTTAAGTCTCAATTTTCTCATCTATAAATGGAAGATGTACTAGAATCTAAGATTCTATGTATGTCCTATGAACAGACTTAACCTTGGCATGAAGATATGCTACTACATATATATATATATATATATATATATATATATATGCAACAGGCATGTATGTATATGTATGGATGTATGGGTATATACATACACGCATATAGTCATTCAACATTTATTAAGCATCTAATATGTCCTATGCACTGTGCTAAGCACTGTAGATACAAATACAAAACAAAAAACAGTATGTGGCCTCAAGGAATTTAATCCAATGGAATAAGAAAACATGCAAAAGGAAACTGAAAAGGTTAGGGGAAAAAGAATATATGAAGAAGTTCAGAGAAGTGCAATTTGGTGGGAAATGAAGAGATAGCTTATATGAAAGCTTTGGGAGGAGCTTTCTGTCTATTCTCCATTCAGAGGTCCCAGGAGGTGAAGGTGGTGATAAGGTATGGACAACAAAGTTGATGTGATCTTAAAGGATAATGAGTCATTTCTGTGTGTGTGTGTGTGTGTGTGTGTGTGTGTGTGTGTGTGGTCACATATATTAGTGTTTTTAGCTTGATTTTTCTTCTTTTTGAATGTTTTAATGGTGTTATTTTCTCCTTTTAAAAATATTTATATTATTTCCCAATGATTCCTCTCCTTCACTAGAACCCTCCCTTATTTTTTAAAAAAACAAAATTTAATTTTTTTAAAAATTGTGACAAATAAATAGTCAAACAAAACAAATCAATACAGTGGATATGTCTCAAAATGAATGCCTTATTTCATACCTAGAGTCCATCATCCTTCTTATGAGAAAAAGGAGATAGATTTCACCATCATTTCTTTCAAGTCACAATTGTTCATTGTATGAATCAGAGTTCTAATGTTTTTCAGTGGTGTTTTCCTTTACATTACTGTAATCTTTGGTGTAATTTGTTCTTCTGGTTTTATTTTCTTTGTTCTCAATCAACTCATACAATTCTTCCCAAGTTTCTTTGAATTCCTCATGTGTCATTTCCTACAGTTCAAAAATATTCTATTACATTTATAACCACAATTTGTTCAACCATTGTCCAGCCAATGGATACCAACTTTCCTTCCAGCTCTTTACTACTACAAAAAAAGGTATTGTCATAGACATTTTAGTATATGTGTTTTTTTTTTACCTTCCCGGTCAAGAATTTATATTTAGTGAATGGTATTGTTGGGTCAAAGGGTTGATTTTGGAGTCTATTACATTCATATATGATAATTTTCTCAAATCCTTAATTAATTGATATTTACTTTGTTTCCAGATTTTTGATACCACAAAAAGTACTGCTATAAATATTTTGGTATATATTGTACCTTTTCCTCTGTTTATGACCTTGAGGTTTTTGCTCAGTAGAAATAATGCTAAGTCAAAGTGTATAAGGAATCTAATTATTTCCTAGAATAGTTCCAAGTTGTTTTTTCCCCCAGAAGAGTTAGATTATTTCATAGCTGAACCAACAGAATATTAGGTAGCCCATCCATAGTCTTTTCCCTGACTGATAATTTTTTATCCTTTTTGCCAGTTTGATGTGTGTATGGTAAAATTTTATAGTTGTTTTAATTTGTCTTCTTTTGTGAGTTATTTGAAATATTTTATATGGTTATTAATAGTTTGCATTTCTTCTTTAGAAAATCATTCCTCGGGCTGCAGTCAAGATGGCAGAGTAGAAACAGCACTTCTGCAGAGCTCCAACCCACACCACTTCAAAATTATGTAAAAGGGGGACTCTGAATGACCTCTGGAGCTCCAGAACCCACAAAATGACACAGAGAAGCTAACCTTCCACTGAGGACAGCCAGGCAGCCCAGCAGGGCGCGGGCAGCACAGCACTCTGGGAGTGGAGCCCAGGCCCGAATTTAGCCCCAGGGCAGCCAGACCAGCAGCTGGTTGGGGGGAACCACAGAACACCAACAGCTGTGGCGATTCCATAATTATCAACACATAGATGCCTAGGACAAAGTGAGAGGTCAGTGCCCTATGGACTTTGAGACTGGTTGGAGAATGTGTCAGCTTCTTCCCCTAGGGGGGAGAAGTCGCTGAGGAGCTGGAGCAGCTTGCACCACATTGCCATGTTGCAGCTTCAGCTCTTGGCCTGCAAACTGTAAGGGGATCAGGTGATCAGTCTGGGGGGGGGGGGTAAGCGCTCTTGCTTTACCCTTCTTGGATCTGGATTGCTGTCTGGGGTGGAGGTCTTGGGGTGTGTGACCAGCTTGCCAGAGTGTGTGGAGGCTTCACGGAGGCCATCCAACTAATACCTCCGGAAGTTGAGAAAACCCCAATGTTTGGGATGGAAGTTCCCCTGGCTGGTGGCAAAGTCCTACTGTGGCAACAAGCTCAAAAGTCAACTAATTGAGTGGCAACATGCCTAGGCAAAGGAAACAAAATAAACAGAAAAATGCAACATTAGATTCCTATTTTGGGGGCAAAGAAGATCAAAGCATGGAACAGGAGGAGGACTGTGAGGTCATAACTCCTGCACCAAAAGCCCCAAATCATAATATGAGCTGGTTACAGGCCATAGAGGACCTTAAGAAGCAGATAAGACAAGTGGGGGAAAAAAGAAGAAGTGGGAAGAGAAATGAGAAAGATGCAAGAAAAGTATGGAATGAGAGTCCACTGCCTGACTGAGGAAAATAACACCTTATAAAATAGACTAACTCAAATGGCAAAAGAGGCTCAAAAAGGCAATGAGGAGAAGAATGCCTTAAAAAGCTGAATTTGCCAGATGGAAAAAGAATCTCAAAAGCTCACTGAGGAGAATCATTTCTTCAGAATTAGACTGGAGCAAATGGAAGCTAATGACTTTATGAGAAATCAAGATGCTATTAAACAGATCCAAACAAATGAAAGAATAGAAGGCAATGTGAAATATCTCATGGGAAAAACCACTGACCTGGAAAATAGATCCAGGAGACACAATTTAAAAATTATTGGACTACCTGAAAGCCATGATCAAAGAAAGAACCTAGAAATCACCCTTCAAGAAATTCTCAAGGAAAATTGCCCTGATGTTTTACATCCAGAGGGCAAAATAGAGGTTGAAAGAATCCACAGATCACCTCCTGAAAAAGATCCCAAAAAGAAAACTCCAAGGAATATTGTAGCCAGGTTCCAGAATTCCCAGATCAAGGAGAGAATATTATAAGCAGCCAGGAAGAAACAACTTCAATATTGTGGAAACACAATCAGAATAGCACAGGACCTGGCAGCTTCTACACTGAGGGATCAAAGGGCATGGAATATGATATTCCAGAGGGCAAAGGACCTGGGATTAAAACCAAGAATCACTTACCCAGAAAAACTGAGTATCATGTTTCAGGGAAAATTTGGTCATTCAATGGAATAGAGGACTTTCAAGCATTCTTGAGGAAAACACCAGAGTTGAATAGAAAATTTGACATTCAGATACAAGAAGCAAGAGGTGCTTGAGAAGGTAAACAGGGAAAAGAAATCGCTATGAACTTATCAAAGTTGAACTATTAACATTCCTATATGGAAAAACAATAACTGTAACTGATGAAACTTTTCTCAGTATGAAAATGGTTGAAGAAGGGTACATGGGCACATGAATACATATGTGAATGTGTGTATATATGTTTTCATGTATACATAGATAGAGGGCACAGGTTGAATTTAATAGGAAGGGATGATACTTAAAAGGTGAGGTTAAGAGGTGAGAGAGTAATGTGGTGAGGAGGAATGGGGAGAGACAATGGGGTGAACTGTATTGTGTAGAGGAGGCAGGGGAAGGTGGTTGCAGGGGAGGGAAGGAACAGGAAAGCAAAAAGGCAAAACCTTATTCTCATTGAATTTGGACCAGGGAGAGAATGACATGCATACTAAATAGGGTGTCCCACCCTACAGGAGCATGGGGGGAGGGGGATGGGGGAAGGTGGTAGAGGGGAGGATGGGCTGGGGGGGAAGGAAGTTGGAAGCACCCACTTTTGAAAAGGGACAGTATCAAGGTGGGGAGTGGACCAGGTGGAAGGTGGGATGGAAGGGAGGGAAATATAGTCAGTCTTTTACAATATATCTACCATGGTAATGTTTTGCATAGCTAGACATGTACAGCATATACTGAGTTGCTTATCTTCCTTTTAAAATCAAATTTTTAAAAATATATAAATACTATGATTAATACTATTTTGCATATAATTGGGAGATAAGATGGGCAGGCAATGGGGTGCAGGGATTCACCTCGCCCTACTGGAAAAGTCGAAGGGGGTATGGGAGAAGAGATGGGAGAGAGCAGATTGGATGAGGGGATATCCTGTATAACTGTTATTCTGGGGTGGTGGGTAGGGGAAAAATGGGGGGAAATTGTAACTCAAAATCTGACGGAAATGAATGGTGCAAACCAGAAGTTAATAAAGAATTTTTTAAAAATCATTCCTATTATTTGACCACTTATCTATTAACATTTAATTTTTCTCAAGTATGTGTAAATAGAAAATTTTAACATTCTTTCAAAAAATTTGAATTCCACATTCTCTCTCTCCTTCTTTTGCCTCCTTTCTCCTTGAGAAGGCAAGCGATTTGGTATAGATTGTACACATACAGTCACGTTAAACATTTCCATATTGGCCATGTTGCAAAAGAAAAAGCAAACCAAGAAAAATAATAAAGTTTAAAAAAAGAAAGAAAAATTGGTATGCTTCAATCTTAATTTGGGCTACATCAGTTCTCTCTCTGGAGGTGGACAGCATTTTTCATTATAGGTATTTTGGGATTGTCTTGCGTAATTGTATTGTTGAGAAGAGCTGAGTCAGAGGTCAGAGTTAATTATCAGTGTTGCTGTTACTGTGTACAATGTTCTCCTGGTTCTGCTCACTCCATTTTGAATCAGTTTGTGTAAGTCTTCCCTGATTTTTCTGAAAGCGTCCTGCTTGTCATTTCTTATAGCACAATAGTATCCCATCCCAGAACTTGTTCAGACATTCTCCAATCGATGGGCATCCCCTCAATGTCCAATTCTTTACCACCACAAAAAGAGCTGACATAAATATTTTTGTACAAGTATTTCCTTTTCCCTTTACTTTGATCTCCTTGTCTTACAAGGGATACAGATCTAGTTATGGTATTGCTGGGTCAAAAGGTATACTTGGCTTTATAGCTCTTTGGGCATTGTTCCAAATTGCTCTCCAGAATGGTTAGATCAATTCACAACTCAATCAGCAGGGCATTTCTCAATCAACAGATATTTACTTTGTTTCCAGATTTTTGATACCACAAAAAGTATTGCTATAAATATTTTGGTATATATTGTACCTTTTCTCTGTTTATGACCTATTTTTTCACATTCTCTCCAACATTTGTCATTTTCTTTTTCTGTCATGTTAGCCAATCTGATAAGTATGAAGTGGTACCTCAGAGTTGCTTTAATTTGCATTTCTCTAATCAATAGTGATTTAGAGCATTTTGGGGGGAATAAATCAACCTTATTCTCATTGAATTTGGCTTAGGGAGGGAATGACATACACACTAAATAGGGTATCTCACCCTACAGGAGAGTAGGGGGGAAGGGGATGAGAGGGGGGATGATGGAAGGTAGGGCAGGCTGGGGGCGGGGAGGGAAGTTGGAAGCACCCACTTTTGAAAAGGGACAGGATCAAAGTAGAGAATAGAACAAGTGGGAGGTTGGATAGGAAGGAGGGAAATACAGTCAGTCTTTCACAATATATCCACTATGGAAATGTTTTGCATAGCTACACACGTACAACCTATACTGAATTGCTTATCTTCCAAGTAAGGGTGGGTGACAAGGGAGGAAAGGGAATGAATCTGGAATTAAACATTTTAAAATCAAATGTTTAAAATATATATGCTATTATTAATATTATTTTACATGTAACTGGGAAATAAGACATACAGGCACTGGGGCATAGAGATCCACCATGCCCTACTGGAAAGTCAGAGTGGGTATGGGAGAAGATATGGGAGAGAGAAGATTGGAGGAGTGGATATCTTGGGGTGGTGGGTAGGGGAAAAATGGGAAGAAAATTTGTAACTCAAAATCTTGGGGAAATGAATGATATAAACTAGAAGTTAATAAAGCATTTGATTTAAAAAAAAAAAAAGAAACACTGTTCTATCTAAAAATCTTGAAGGGCATCCTTCCATTCTCCTCTTTTTGAAAAAAATTGACTTTTTACATTTTTTATCTATTTGGTATATGGTGAGAGATTTCAGTCTAAACCTAATTCCTACCAAATTGCTTTCCAGTTTTCTTAGTAGTTCTTGTTGTTTGCGGGGCTTATCGTATGCTACGCTACCATGTTCTATTTCTTCTCCATCTTCTCAATGTAGTCTGCTCCATTCATCTATTTTTGCATTTTTAAAACTAGTATTGCAAATAAGCTTGATGCCTATTGTTTTGTAATATAGTTTGAGATTTGATAATGCTTGCTTTCATTCTTATGCATTTTCATTACTTCCCTATTATTCATTTTCTTCCTTTTAAAAGACAAAAATCTGTATTAGGTATCTATAGTTGATATTTCTTAGAACAATTAGTTCAAATCCCACTTTACTACCACATTGACCTTGAACTTAAACATTAACCTAAACCTCAGTTTCCTTATTTGTAAAACAAGAGAGGTTCAGTTAGATAGAGATGGAGATGCTTCTGAAAGAACCATTTCAGTGACCATCCAAGGGCAGTTCAAACTTGTATTAGTTGGAGATGGAGGTACTGGAAAAACCACATTTGTAAAGTGTCACTTGACTGGTGAGTTTGAGGAAAAGTATATAGCCACCCTGGGTGTTGAGGTCCATCCTCTCATGTTCCATACTAACAGAGGTCCTATTAAATTCAACATATGGGATATAGCTGGCCAAGAGAAATTTGGTGATCTGAGGGATGGTTATTACATCCAAGTTCACTGTGTCCTTATAATGTTTGATGTAACATGAAGAGTTACATACGGTGGAGCCAAGATGGCGGAGTGAAAGCAGGAACTCACCTGAGCTTGCCCATGAATTCCTTCAGTTACCTCTAAAATGTGAATCTGAACAGATTTTAAAGGGGAAGAATCCATTGGGAGACAGAGCATGGCAGATTTCCAGACAAGGAAAGTGGAAAATCAACTGGTAGGATTTGTTGTGCCTGGTGGGGGAAGCACATAGTGTGGAGCTTTACTCTCATTGGTTTTGGTTCAAGGAGGGAATAACATACTCAGTTAAATATAGGAATCTAATGTGAAGAGACACAAAAACTTATTATAGTAGAGGGAAAGAAGGAAGGGAGAGGAGCATTGTTTGAGATTTACTTTCATTGAATTTGGTTCAAGGAGAGAATAGCATACTTTGTTAAGTATAAAAATCTAATGTGCCCTACAGGTAGTAGGAGGGGAAAGGGGGAAAAAGGGGGGCGTGGTTAGAAGGGAGGGAAGAAGTAGTAAGGGGAAAGGGTAGGAAAAGGGAGGGTGGTTGATAGGAAGGAAATATTGAGGGAGGTGGTGGTGAAAAGGAAAACTCTGAAGGAGGGGAAGGGAGAATGGAGAATTAAAAGCATAAACAGGGGAGGGAATAGGATGGAGAGAAAGACACAGATAATAATCATAACTGTGAATGTGAATGGGATGAACTCAGCCATAAAATGGAGGCAGATAGAAGAATGGATTAAAAACATAATCCTACAATATCTGTTTACAAGAAACTCATTTGAAACAGGGGAATACACACAGGGTAAAGGTAAAAGGCTGGCATAGAATATATTATGCTTTAGCTAAAGTTAAAAAAAAAAGCAGGGGTAACAATCCTAATCTCAGACAAAGCAAAAGCAAAAATAGATCTAATTAAAAGGAATAAGGAAGGGAACTTTATCCTGCTAAAAGGCACAATTGACAATGAAGCAATATCATTACTAAAGATATATGCACCGAGTGGTATAGGATCCAAATTCTTATAGGAGAAGTTAAAGGAGTTAGAGGAAGAAATAGGTAGCAAAACTATACTAGTGGGGGGCTTCAACCTCCCCCTCTCTGAACTTGATAAAGCTAACCTCAAAATAAACAAGAAAGAAGTTAAAGAGGTGAATAGAATTTTATAAAAGGTAGATATGGCAGACCTGTGGAGAAACTGAATGGGAATAAAATGGAATATACCTTCTTCTCAGTGGTACATGGCACATACACAAAAATTGACCATTTACTAGGGCATAAAAATGTCACAGTACAGTGCAGAAAGGCAGAAATATTAAGTGCATCCTTTTTAGATCATGATACAATAAAAATTACATATAATAAAGGGTCACAGAAAGATAGACTAAAAATTAATTGGAAGCTAAATAATCTAATCCTAAAGAATGAGTGGGTCAAACAACAAATCATAGAAATAATCAGTGACTTTATTCAAGAGAATGACAATAACGAAACATACCAAATCTTATGGGATACAGTGAAAGCAGTTCTTAGGGGAAGTTTTATATCTATGAAATGCTTACATGAATAAAATAGAGAAAAAAGAGATAAACTAATTGGGCATGCAACTGAAAAAGTTAGAAAAAAAAAACCAAATTGAAAACCCCTAATTAAATACTAAGCTAGAAATACTGAAAACCAAAGGAGAGATTAATAAAACTGAAATTAAGAAAACTATTGAGGGCAGCTAGGTGGCGCAGTGAGTAGAGCATAGGCCCTGGAGTCAGAAGGACCTGAGTTCAGATCCGGCCTCAGACACTTAATGCACACACAAACAAAAACCTAACCATGTGACCTTGGGCAAGTTACTTAACCCCAATTGCCCTCCAAAAAGCAAAGAAAAGAAAAGAAAACTATTGAACTAATAAATAAAACTAAGAGCTGGTTTTACGAAAAAACAAAACAATAAAATTGATAAACCTTTAGTCAATTTGATTAAAAAGAAAAGAAGGAAGAAAACAAAATTACCAATATCAAAAATGAAAAGAGTGAATTTACCTCCAATGAATAGGAAATTAAGACAATAATTAGGAATTATTTTGCCCAATAGTATGCCCATAAATTTGACAATCTTAGTGAAATGGATGAATATTTACAAAAATTTTACTTGCCCAGATTAACAGAAGAGGAAGCAAAATACTTAAATAACCCTATCTCAGAAAAAGAAACTGAACAAGCCATCAATGAACTCCCTAGAAAAATATTTCCAGGGCCCGATGGATTTACAAGCAAATTCTATGAAACATTTAAAGAACAATTAATTCCAATACTTAATAGACTATTTGGGAAAATTGTGAAGGAGTCCTACCAAATTCTTTTTATGATAAAAAATATGGTAATGATTCCTAAATCGGGAAGAGCCAAAACAGAAATTAAATTATTGACCAATTTCCTTCATGAATATAGTTGCAAAAATTTTAAATAAAATAATAGCAAAAAAAATTACAGCAATAAATCACAAGAATAATACACTTTGATCAGGTAGAATTTATACCAAGAATGCCAGATTGGTTCAATACTAGGAAAACTATTAATATAATCAGTTATATCAACAACAAAACTAACAGAAACCATATGATTATCTCAATACGTGCAGAAAAAAGCTTTGCCAAAATACAACACCCATTCCTATTAAAAACACTAGAAAGCATAGGAATAAAAGGAGTCTTCCTTAAAATAACATGTAGCATCTATCTAAAATCATCAGCAAGTATTATATGTAATATGGATAAGCTAGAAGCATTTCCAATAAGATTGGGGATGAAACAAGGATGTTCACTATCATCCCTGTTCTTCAATTTGGTACTAGAAATGTTAGCTGAAGCAATAAGAGAAGAAAAAGAAATTGAAGGAATCAGATTAGGCAAAGAAGAGACTAAGCTATCACTCTTTGCAGATGATATGACGATATGCTTAGAGAATCCTAGAGAATCGAGTAAAAAACTACTTGAGATAATAAATAAATTTAGCAAAGTTGCAGGATATAAAACAAACCCACATAAATCCTTGGCATGCCTATATATTTCTAATGAAACCCAATAGCAAGAGATAGAAAGGGAAATTCCATTTAAAGTTACTATAGACATAAAATATTTGGGAGTCTCAAACCCAGCAACTAAATGAACACAATTACAAAACACTTCACACAAATAAAGTCAGATCTAAATAATTGAAAAAACATCAGTTGCTCATGGTTAGGTTGAACTAATATAATAAAAATGACAATTTTACCTAAGTTAATTTATCTATTTAGTGCCATACAAATCAAACTATCAAAAATTATTTTATAGAGCCAGAAAAAAATGGTAACAAAATTCATCTGGAAGAACAAAAGATTCAGAATATCAAGGGAACTAATGAAAAGAAATGCTAGGGAAGGTGGCCTAGTCATTCCAGATTTTAAATTGTATTATAAAACAGTAGTCATCAAAATTGCTTGGTACTGACTGATAAATAGAGTAACTGATCAGTGGAATAGATTAGGTATACAAGACACAGTAGTCAATAACTATAGTAATCTACTGTTTGATAAACCCAAAGACTCCAGTTTCTGGGATAAGAACTCACTATTTGACAAAAACTGCTGGGAAAACTGGAAAACAGTATGGCAGAAACTGTACATAGACCAATATCTTACAACATATACCAAAATAAAGTCTAAATGGATTCATGATCTAGATATAAAGGCTCATACTGTAAGCAATTGGGGAGAGCAAGGAATAGTTTACCTGTCAGATTTATGGAAAAGGGAAGAATTTAGGACCAGAGAGGAGATAGAGAGCATTACAAAATGCAAAATGGATAATTTTGATTATATTAAATTGAAAAGTTTTTGTTCAAACAAAGCCAATGTAAACAAGATTAGAAGGGAAGCAGAAAACTGGGAAAGAATTTTTACAACCAGTGTCTCTGATAAAGGCCTCATTTCTAAAATATATAGAGAAGTGAGACAAATATATAATAATATAAGTCATTCCCCAACTGATAAATGGTCAAAGGATAGGAACAAGCAGTTTTCAGAGGAAGAAATTATAGATATCTATAATCATATGAAAAAATGAAATGCCCTAAATCACTATTGATTAGAGAAATGCAAATCAAAACAGCTCTGAGGTACCACATCTCACTTGTCAGATTGGCTAACATGACAAAACAAGAAAATAATAAATGCTGGAAAAGATGTAGGAAAATTGGAACACTAATGCATTGTTGGTAGAGTTGTGAACTAATCCAACCATTCTGCAGAGCATTTGGGAACTATGCCTAAAGGGCTATAAAAAATGTACATACTCTTTGACTCAGCAATACCACTTCTAGGCTTCTAAAGAGATCATACAAGTGGGAGAAGGACCTATACATGCAAAAATATTTAAAGCAGCTTTTTTGTGGTGGCAAAGAATTGAAAATCAAGGGGATGCCCACCAATTGGAGAATAACTAAACAAGTTGTGATATATGAATGTAATAGAATACTATTGTGCTATAAGAAATGAAGAGCAGATGTACTTCATAATAACCTGGAAAGACTTACATAAACTGATGCTGAGTGAGGGGAGCATTGTACACAATTATGTACACATTGTATCTGTGATGACTAACTTTGATAGACTGGGCTCCTCTCAGCAATGCAAGGGCATAAGACAATTTCAAAAGACTTGTGATGGAAAGGGCTATCCACATCCAGAGAAAGAACTACAGAGTCTGAATGCAGATTGCAGTAAACTACTTGCTCTCTCTCTTTTTTGTTTTATTTTGTCCCTTCTTTCTTATGGTTCATTCCAATGGTTATAATCTTTTTTTTACTATTTGACTAATGTTTAATGTGAAGGTATTTGTAGAACCTACATTGGATTACATGTTGCCATAGCAGGGAGGAGAGAAAGGGGGAAAATTTGGAACTCAAGACTTTGTGGAATTAAATGTTGCAAACTAAAAGCAAATAAATAAATAAAACGTTTTTCTTTTTTTTTTAAACAAATGCTTTATTAACTTCTGTTTTACATCATTCATTTCCGCCAGATTTTGAGTTACAATCATTTCCCCCCCATTATTCCCCTACCCAACCTCCCAGAATAGTAATCCCACAAGATATCGCTTCCTCCAATCTGCTCTCTCCCATACCTTCTCCCATACCCCCTTCGACTTTTCCATTAGAGGAAGGTGAGTCTTTGTGTCCCAATGCCTGCACATCTTATCTCCCTATTACAAGCAAAAGAGTATTAATAATAGTATTTATATATATTTGAAACATTTAATGTTACGACCTCAGATTTCAGATCCATTTCCTTCCTCCCTTGTCACCCATTCCCTCTTGGGAGATAAGTAATTCAGTATATGTTGTACATGTCTAGCTATGTAAAACATTATCATAGTAGATATATTGTACAAGACTGCTTATAATTCCCTCCCACTCATCCCACCCCCCACCTGGTCCATTCCCTACATGATCCTGTCCCTCTTCTATAGTGGGTACTTCCAACCTCCCCTCCCCCCAAGGATGCCCTCCCATCCATCATCTCTCCTCCCATCCCCCTTCCCCCTATCCTGCTGCAGGTTGAGATATCCCATTTAGTTTGTATGTCATTTTCTCCCTGAACCAAATTCAATGTGAATGTGGTTTTGCCTTTTTAGCCTTCTTTATTCTCTCCCTCTTTTGCAACCACTTCCCCTTGCTTCTTCTGCACGGGATAGTTTACACTACCCTGTCTCTCCCCATCTCCTTTTGCCACTTTCCTCTCTCACCTCATAATTTCATCCCTTGAGTATTCTCCCTTCCCAACAAATTCAACTTATGCCCTCTATCCATATATAACGGTAACAATACACACACACATTCACATATGTATTCATATGACCACACACCCTTCTTCCATTATTTTCATAGTGAGAAAGATATCATCAGTCACAGTTATTGCTTTTCCATATAGGAATGTAAATAGTTCAACTTTGATAAGTTCCTTTTGATTTCTTTTCCTGATTACCTTCTCAGGCATCTCTTCCTTCTTGTGTCTGGATGTCAAATTTTCTATTCAATTCTGGTTTTTTCCTCAAGAATGCTTGAAAGTCCTCTATTCCACTGAATGATCATATTTTCCCCTGAAACAAAATACTCAGCTTTGCTGGGTAGGTGACCCTTGGGTTCATTCCCAGTTCTTTTGCCCTCTGGAATATCATATTCCATGCCCTTCCATCCCTCAGTGTAGAAGCTGCCAGGTCCTGGGCTATTCTGATTGTGTTTCCACAATATTGAAATTGTTTCTTCCTGGCTGCTTGTAGTATTTTCTCCTTGATCTGGGGATTCTGGAACCTGGCTATAATATTCCTGGGAGTTTTCTCTTTGGGATCTTTTTCAGGAGGTGATCGGTGGATTCTTTCAACCTCTATTTTGCCCTCTGGATCTAAAACATCAGAGCAGTTTTCCTTGAGAATTTCTTGAAGGGCGATTTCTAGGTTCTTTCCTTGATCATGGCTTTCAGGTAGTCCAATAATTTTTAAATTGTCTCTCCTGGATCTATTCTCCAGGTCAGTGGTTTTTCCCATGAGATATTTCACATTGCCTTCTAATCTTTCATTTGTTTGGATCTGCTTAACAGCATCTTGATTTCTCATAAAGTCATTAGCTTCCATTTCCTCCAGTCTAACTCTGAAGGAATGAATCTCAGTGAACTTCTGAGATTCTTTTTCCATCTGGCAAATTCGACTTTTTAAGGCATTCTTCTCCTCATTGCCCTTTTGGGCCTCCTTTGCCATTTGAGTTAGTCTATTTTTTAAGGTGTTGTTTTCCTCAGTCAGGCTGTTGACCTCATTTCATACTTTTCCTGCATCCTTCTCATTTCTCTTTCCAATTTTTCCTCCACTTCTCTTATTTGATTTTTAAAGTCCTTCTTAAGGTCCTCTATGGCCTGCAACCCGCTCATGTTTTCCCCTGGGGCTTTTGGAGCAGGACTTCTGACCTCACAGTCCTTTTCCTGCTCTGTGCCCCCAAAATAGGAGTCTAGGGTTGCATTTTTCTGTTTCCTTTGCCTTGGCATGTTGCCACTTAATTGCTTGACTTTTGGGCTTGTTGCCACACTATGGCTTTAAGGCCAGCTAGAGGAATTTTCGTCCCGAACGTGTGTGGGGGCAACTTCCGTTTCTGGCAAGCTGTAAACCCACCCACAACTTCCACCCTAGATCACAATCCAGATCCAGGGAGGTTAAAGCAAGAGCGATTACCCCCCAAGACTGATCGCTGGATCTCCCTACAAATTTGCAGGCTGGGAGCGGGATCTGCCTCTGAAAACTACAAAATGGTGTTTGTCCTCAGTGGCTTCTAGCCCCCAGGGGAGGGAGCCGACGCATTCCCTAATACCAGTCCCAAAGTCCATAGGACACTAACCTCTTACTTTGTCCTAGGCAAGTCTATGTTGATAATTCTGGAGTCGCCACAGCTCCTGGTGTTCTGGGTTTCCTCCAGCTGGCTGCTGGCCTTGCCGCCCTGGGGCTAAAACCTCGGCTCATGCGGACCTGGGCTCCGCTCGGCTCGGCTCCTGTGCTCTGCGCGCTGCACGCTGCCAGGTCCCAGACCACTGCGTGGGTCCTTCCTGCAGGGCTGCTGGGCTGTCCTCAGCAGGAGTTTAGCTTCTCTGTGTCGTTCTGTGGGTGCTGGGGCTCCAGAAGTTGTTCAGAGTCCCCTTTTACATCGTTTGGGGGGAATCTGGGGGCAGAGTGGCTTGGATGAGCTGTTTCTACTCCGCCATCTTGGCTCCGCCCCCTAAAACGTTTTTCTTAAAAAGAATTTCTTACAAGAATGAGCCAAAGTGGCATAGAAATCTGGTATGAGTATGTAAAAATATTCCTATAGTGTTGTGTGGTAGCAAAGTGGATATTAAGGACAGAAAAGTCAAGAAATCAATTGTCTTCCATAGGAAGAAAAGTCTCCAGTACTATGACATTTCAGCCAAAAGTAACTAAACCTTTGAAAAGCCCTTCCTTTGGCTTGCTAGAAAACTTTTTGGAGACCTTAACTTGGAGTTTGTTTCCATGCCAGCTCTTGCATCTCCAGAGGTTGTCATAGACCTAACACTGGCAGCCCAACATGAATGCACTTACAGATTGTGCAGATAACTACTCACCCTGATGAAGAGGATGACCTGTAAGGGAATGAAGCCAGAGCCCAGCAGTAGAGGTCTAGTTTGTAGCCAACTGCCCTGTGATGTCAGTGGTGTAGTATGTTTGCCACTATTTTTTAAAGCTGAGTAGAATATGTGATTAATCTTTGGGATGCTGAAGGAAATGAATGGGCTTCAGAGTGAATGTAGCAGTTTTAAAAATATATGATTCATATTTTGGACCTATGTGTTTAGTTGTTTTGGACCACAATTCCACCCCCTTGAGTTTCAAATATAAGACTGCTGCAGTCCCATCACAATATTCTGTGGTGAATCTTGTTTGTTACTGTCATTCCCATTCCTTTTTCATTTAGATCATAATAAAGTTGTATTTCAAATATCTAAGCAAGTTTACAATAAGCATTTTAAAACCTGTTTTGTGTGGTCTGTGGTAGATTGTAAAAAAAGATCTTACTATTTAAATGGCCTTCACATTTTTATGACTATTGTTTTAAAAATATATGTCAGGGGTGGCTAGGTAGAGCAGTGAATGGAGCACTGGTCCTGGAGTCAGGAGGACCTGAATTCAAATCCAATCTTAGACACAACACAAAACTAGCCGTGTGACCTTGGGTAAGTCACTTAACCCCAATTGCCCTACCTTCCCCCCTCCAAAAAGCAAAAAAAAAATGTATTTCAAACGTATCATCAGTAAGATACATCTAAGTCATGCATTTCACAAAGTAAAGCCTAGGGGATGGGCAGGTTAAAACCTTTGTGCTACTGTTAGATGACTGGTCACAACTTGGTAATAAAGTTAAATGGTGTGAGTATATATAATTTAGACGTTAAGCTACAAGTTTTCACACTAGCTAAGTAGTGTGCCTAAGGTGGCTTGTGGAAGAAGGGTAAAGTTGAAGAATAAAGTAATCATATGAATGTTGTACATTTTCCCTGTCAGCTAGCTATTCTATTGACATAGCCAGCTGTCAATAGAATAGAATTTTAATTTATGTGGATTGAGTATCAACTGAATGCAGCTTTTTAAAGATTATATTGCTTAATATATATGGAAATGGTAACCATGCTTTAAAAGGGTGGCTTGTGGTGAGTTTGGAAAAAAAAACTAGACTCTGTTAACTCAACTTTGATAAGCTTTAAATCTACCGTAGGCAAAGTATTCTTTTTAGGAAGGAAGCATATACCAAGACAAAAGTCATTAATAAGGAATAGTGTAATGACCACCATTGGAATAGTGATAAAATGGACCATTAATGTTAATGGTTAATCTAAATTGTTAATCTAAATTGAAGCCTTGGAATGAGTTTTGTATTTTGGGCTCTATAGAATAAGTAAAGCATTTAATTTTTTTAAAATTTAATTTAAAATTTAAATTAATTTAATTAAATAAATTTAATTTTAAAAAATACAAGAGAGTTGAACTCAATGACTGATAAGGGTCCTTCAAGCACTGAATCTATGATCCTGGGACTCAGTGACTGGTCTCTGCAGAGATATGTGAATTCATGATCACCAATAGATAAACAGACATTTATTAGGCACCTTCAGTGTTCTGGTCACAAGCAATATACATTTATTAAGTACCTATTATGTTTCAGGCTTTATGATAGGAGAGAGTATAAAGAGAAAAGAAGGTCCAGAAAAAAGTCGTGGGGGACACCTATAGTTACAAGTTGGAAGATGAGTGATGATCCAATAAAGGAAAATCAAAAGGAGCAGTCAGGTAGAAAGAAATCCATAAGAGAGTAGTGTTACAGAAACCATGCAGGGGAAAGATTATTTTAGAGAAGGAAGTGTTGAACAATGCCAAAAACTGCAGAGAGATCAAGAGGGATGAAAACAGAGAAAAGGCCATTGAACTTAGCAGTTAAGAGATTGTTGGTAATCTTTGAGAGAGTAGTTTCAGTCAAGTGGTTGGAATGGAAGCCAGATTTTAAGGGGTTGAGAACAGAATGTGGGTGGTGAGGATGTGGAGGCAGGATGTATAGCCAACTCTCTCTAGAAGTTTTGGCAATAAATAGCAGTCAAGATATAGGACAATATGTAGCTTGAGAGGAAGATAGAACGCAGTGAAGTTGTTTTTATTTTTTTTAGGGATGTGTTAGACCTTGGTACACTTGTAGGTGGTGGGAATAAGATAGATAGGGAGAGATTGAAGGAGAGAGAGAAGAGAAGAGAGAAAAAAAGAGGAGAGGAGAGGAGGAACCAGAGAGAGAAGGGTGGGGGAAGGAAAGACAGACAGATTGATAGGCAGAGAGAGAACGATCTACAGGATAAGTGGGACATGAAAACAGATGAGATGGAAGGAGAGGGGCTAAGGGTCAATTCTTTCTCAGAGAACAGAGCTAAGGAGAAAACTCATAAAGATGTAGAGAAGCTCTGGGATGTGGAGTAGGGAGACATACAATGGATGGCCTTAATTTTCTTAGTTAAGTAGAAAGCAAGAGTATTTGCTGAGATACAGTAGGGTTAGTCCTTAGGGGCTTGAGGAAGAGTAGAAAGTTTGGAGCAGCCTCTGTGAGGGGCATGAATTAGAGTCAATCAGGGAAGAATAAAATGATTGCCATAAAATATTTTATATTAGTTAATGTGACTTTGTAGTAGACCCAGGCAAGATAGTTGTGTGACTTCATTTACTAATAGTCACCACAAGAGAAATAAAAGCAAAGAATGTTTATCCCAAGGGTGACACCAGTTTGGTGACTCATAAGTTTGTATGTTGGCCTCTTTTGCTCTCTGAAAAGTCAAATGGGAAGCCTTCAAGTAGCTACAATCAAACTTCTTTCCTGTCCAACCTAGAAGAGAGGCTTGGAAATCTGAGACTATGCCAGGGGAAGAAATAATCTCTTGGGCAATACGCTCCATCTCTTATGACAGATACAGGACCCATTTACTTTCTTTTAAAATGTGTTTGTATTGATATATCTTATTTTTACATCACCTTCATTTCCAAATATATCCCTCTCCTCTTCCATCCATAAATTCATCCCATACTAAAAAGAATAAGAGAGATAGAAAAAAAAACTTTAGAAAATTAACTTCTAATAATCTAGCCAGCATCTACATGAGGTCATAAAATTAGCAAAGCACATGATAACATGTATAAAGACACATGTAATCTCTTTTGATCCTCACAACAGACACATTGAACAAGTCTGATGGGCATAATTTTCCTTTTGCCTGCCCTGGTAGGATTTGCAGATTGGATTAGAATAAAAAGAATCGTATTCCTGAAAGACGTGGTAGAGAGGTGGGGGGTGACTGGTATGTGGTTTGGTATACACTGTCAGATATTGAACTTTTTATTGGCTGGTTTTACTTAGCTGGTTTTCTTTGTTACAAGAGAGTGTTCAATAGGGAGGGGGTATGTTGGGAAATGACTGTGATGCAAAAACAATGGATATTGGCAACATTTTGAAAACAATAAAAGTAAAATTAGTGTACACTTCAAAATGAATCATTTTTTAAAAAAAGAATAGAAGTCGTTCATGTGCTTCCATGGTTACTGCTTGTGCTTTTCAGGATCAATCTAAGACTACTTAATGAATATATATTATGTGCTCAGCACAATAGATAAACCCTGTGGTATCACTCAGTCTCATCTTTTTCCCAGTGTTTATTCATGTCATACACAATTATTATTAATAGCCATGGAGTTATTCTGAAGAATTTAAATTACTAGTAATCTGAAGGGCAATGGGGAGAGGCAAGGTGATGTGATACTGCACTTAGAGTCAGAAAGATCTAAGTTCAAATCTCACCTCAAGCATTTACTAACTATACCCTGGCCAAGTCATTTATCCTCCCTGTGCCTCGGTTTCCTCATCCATAAATAAGGGGGTTGGCCTCATAGGTGCTCTTGATCTGACCCTATGAGTCATCTCTGAACAGATCAGTGAATCCACAGGAACTGATAAGACTCCCAAACGATCAGTGTTCATTTATTAAGCACCTACTACATGCTAGGCACAAAAATTTATTAAACACCTACTATATTCCAGACATTCACCAGTAGTGGATGTAATAAGGTTACAGCATATTCCCAACAATGACATTGTTGATAGAAGTAACATAAAAATATCTTCAATGAAATTTAAATTGGAAAAGGAATTGCCCCAGACGTGGAACTATAATGTTTGGGAGCAGCCCCAAGTGCTGTTTTTGTACATATTCTGTGGAGGTTAAATGGAAGAATATGAATAAGACTCTAACCAGATGTGAAGGTGTGGCTGGGTTGCAATTGGTACTATTGGAAGGATGAAACCTGCAGTGATCTGTTGAAGTATTGCCATACCTTTGAAAGTTATTAACAGAAAGGTTCCCAGAACTTTGGACAGCTCCTGCAGGAGAGTCTTATGGAAAGACTTCAACATACTCCATACAGAAGGATCCCAGGTTCTTAGGACCATAAGATCACAAGTCTTAGAGAAGAGACTTCAGAGGTCATGTAGCCCAACCACCTTACCTTATAGATGAGGCAAGTAAAGTCTATAGATATAAAGTGACTTGTCCAAAGGTATTCCAGTACTAATTGGCAGAGCCAGGATCCAAACTCAGGTCTTGTTCTGGTAGAGGGAATTAATGAACATCAGTGAGGTCTTAGGTTCATCCAAGTATTGAGTAGTGGAAATGCAGGAAAGACATTTCCTCTCTCCTCTTTCCTCCCATCTTTCACTAATAATTAAGCAAGGGGGGTAACCTGGTGCCCTGTTATCTAACTCCATTAGTTAGGAAGCATCTCCCCCTCCTCCCATCCTTTGTTGCTTTGGTCATCTCCTCAAGATTTCACCTGAGGGACTCCAACCAGGAGCATCCTTCTGTCCTTCCATCTCTCAGTCCTAATTCCTCTCCCCTCCCCGACTGATTCAGGGAAGCAGGAGAGATAAAAACCAGCAGCTTCAATTAAAACGGAGTCGCTTGAACAATAATGGAAAAGTAATTGAGCTAAATTGAAATGTAATTGGAAAAAAAACACAATCCTAGCTTAACAGGGATTTGGAAACCAGTCTGGTGTCAGGAACCTTCTCCCTAGTGATCCATTCATCTCTTCCCTCTCCCCTTGCATGTTCCCCTCTCTCCAATCTGTGTCTTTGCATCCCCCAAGCCCAACATTATCTTTTCCTGTTCTTCAGGTCCCACTCCTTTCCCCTCAATGTTCCTCCAGTCCCCTTAATACTCCCCTAAAGCCTTTGTTAAAAATGCTATTTCCTGAAAGGTCTCTAAGGCTGTGATGTTCTTCTGGCCCACTTTTGCCCACCCTCCCAGTCTTAGGATGGTTAGGGTAGAAGTGGGGAAAGAGCAGGTCCCCCTTGGACTCCCTATAGTCTAATAATCTTCCCTTCCTTCTGGAATTGAAGCCTGGGACATTACCTCTAGTTCCAGGTATTGTCAGCCCTAGATTCCTAACCACAGCAAAGCTTGTGCTCATAGATACAGAGCTGGAAGAGCCCACAAAACCATTTTGGTCCAAATGTAGTCATTTTACAGATAAAACATAGAGGGGTTAAGTGACTTGCCCAGTCACATGGGTAATAAGCATCGAAGGCAGAATTTGAATTCATGGTTTTTAACTCCAAAAACCAAGACTCTTTCCACTGTACCATAATAATGCTTCCTATGAATTAGGACCCTGCTGTACACTGTCCCCAACAAAACTGACAGAACAAGCATCCCTATAACCCCTCTGGGGGGAGGAGATTAAAGTCTGATAACTTTCCCAACCCTAGCTTTCCATACTGGTTAGCTGACACACCCGCCCACCTCTCCTCAGTCATGGGGCCTGTCATATCTGCTTGCCACTGAGAATATTGAAGGTGGGGAGGGCACATGGACTGAAGATGGGATGTATTGGTTGGAGAGGGCACCCAGTTATCACTTGGTGTCTGTTTGGGTTCCTGATAAACTCAGGAGTGCATTGGGCGTGAAATGAAGAAATATGGCTCCTGGTAAATATTTATTTTCTATCAGAAATTAGCAAACCAAATGTAATTAAAAACAACTCCGTGTGCGCCTTCTCCACGCTTGTCCCCCATCCCTCCCACTCTCCCAACCCCAAGTCTGTCAAATGACATCCCAGAATAGTGAGTCGTAAAGAATGTGTTCTAATTAGCAAGCCAGCCACCGCCTGCTAGCCTGTGATAATTATGCAGGACTGGGCATCCATGGCTGCAACAACTGGGGTCCCCGAGGTAGGAGATGTAGGTATTGAGTTTGGGGGTATAGCCTTCTTCTCGTCCTCACCCCCAACCGAACACACAGATACACCTGTACATACACATACACACAACCTTTGGCTTTCTCTTTCTGGTTCTATCTGAGATGGTTTGGTGGTGCTGGAGGGAGGAGGGGAATGAAGTACAAATACCTTAGACTGGCATTCAATAACCTCACTCTCCCTCACCTTATGTATCCAGTTGGTTGCTAAGGTCACCGAGGCTGCCCAGCCAATTACTTTTAGCACTTCAATATCTCTTATATCCATCCACCTCTCTATTAACATGGCCACCATGCTGGTTCAGGTTCTCAGTCCCTTGGACTGTTGCAATAGTCTCATAACTGATCACTCTGTTTCAAACCTTTTCCCTCTCCAATCCATCCTCCACATGGCTGCAAAGAAGCAGGCCTGACCATGTCATTCCTTTTCTCATCAAACTGCTATAGCTCCCTCTTGCCTCTAGAATAAAATAAAATCTCCTCTATTTAGTTTTCAAAGCCCTTCACAACCCAGCCCCAGACCTACCTTTCCCATATTGTTCCATATTATTCTTCTCCCTGGACTTTACAATTTAATCAGACTGGCTTTCTTACAGTTCTTTACACAATACCTTACATTTCCCATCTGAATGCTTTTGCATTGGCTGTCCCAAATGCCCAGAATGCCCTCCCTTACCACCTCTATCTCCTAGAATCCTTGGTTTCCTTCAAGTCTCTGAGCAAGTGACACCTTCCACATACAACCTATTCTGATCTGGGAGAATCATCTCCTAGTGCTTCCAATCCTGCAAATTGGCCCCATATTCATTTAGTATATTCTTTTAAAAGTATGTGTTGTATGGAAATAGGTTTAACCTATATCAGAATGCTCACTATCTTGGGAAGGGGGGAGAAAAAGAAGGGAGGGAGAAAATTTGGAAATCAAAATCTTATTAAAAATAAATGTCAAGAACTACCTTTGCATGTAATTGGAAAAAATAAAATACTATTTACATAAAAAATAAAGTATGTACTGTCTCCCCAGTTAGAATGTTAACTTTGTGAAAACAGGGACTGCCTCATCTTTGCCCCTGTATCTCTAGCACTGAGCACTATGCCTAGAATGTAGGTGCTTAATAAATACCTATTGATTAATTGATTGAGCAATAAATATTTATTAAGCACCTACTGTGTACTAGGCACTATGCTACACACTGATTGATAGATGAATAGAGCCTCCACAATTGATCTCAGGTTTGAAGTCAGAGGGGCTTGGGTTAGAATCCTGGCACTGTTATTTCCAACCTATATAACTTGGGGTAAAGACAATTCCCCTCTTTAGGTTTCAGTTTCCTCATTGGTAAAATTAAGGGCTTAGATAACATGATGCCTTCTAAATCAAATCCTAGAATCTTGCTTTCCTTGCTTGATCTGAAATTTCCTTCCTGTACCCTGCAGTTTAGCCAAACTGGGCTACTCACCACCTCCCAATCTCATTCCTGTATATCTCTGCAACAGCCTGTGTTCACAGTGTCCTCCTGGCTTACGATGAACATTCTGCCACCCTTCAACTCTTCCCATGTCTACTTGATAGCATCTTCCCTAACTCCAGGCCCACCTCTGCCTTGAAGACATCCCTGTTCTCCCCCCATTCTTCCCCCAACCCCTTCTTGTTGTTGAATCATTTCAATTGTGTCTAACTCTTCGTGCCATTTGGAGTTTTCTTGGCAAAGATACTGAACTGCTTTGATATTTCCTTCTGCAGCTCCTTTGACAGATGAGGAAATTGAGGTAAACAGAGTTAAGTGACTATGTCAAGGTCACACAGCTAGTAAGTGTCTGCGGCCAGATTTGAACTCACAAAGATGAAGCTTCCTGACTCCAGGCCTTGTACCCTATCCACTATGCCACCTACCTGCCCTTCCCAAACCCCTAGGTGAAAATAATCTCTCATAGCACTTTGCTGACTTCTCCTTTAGCACATATTCTAATTCGTATTATTGCTGTGTTTTATATGGACATGCTATATCTCCTTTATTAGGCTATTTTTAAAAATAGCACAAGTTTTATTTAACTCAACCAAAAAAAAGGTGCAGCAAGGCTTGTATCAAAGCCTATGGATAATCGTTAGAATTTTCTCTCCCTTTACTCCTTACAAGTAATTCTCCACTCTAGTAGGTCCCACCTTTCCTTGGCACCTATACAGTCCACATAACTCACATTGGTCAACAAAGGGAAAATAACTCCATGTTGTTTCTCTGTGGATGTATTATGCAAAACTTTCTTCGCCTTTGGGTCTATGAAGCCTTTAAGCATTTCTTGAGTCTAAGTGAGGCTGAATATTTCTATATCCTCTCCTACCTTCTCTTATTGAGGTTCCAAATCCCTCTACTCTCTCCAGTTGACTTCCTATATTCCTTGAAGCTAGGTGGTACAATGGATAGAGTGCTGGTTCTAAATACAGGGCTGGGGGACCTTCTAGGTCCTTGGGTACAGCCTTTTGACTGAGTCCCAAGTTTTACAGAACAAATCATCTTATAAAATGGATTTGTTCTGTGAAAAGGGCTACACTTGAGGGACACATGTGGCCTCAAGGCCATGGGGTCCCCACCCCTGGAGAGTCAGGAGAACTCATCTTCATGAGTTCAAATCTGGCCTCAGACACTTACTAGCTGTGTGGTCCAGATCACTTAACCCTATTTTCTTCAGTTTCTCACCTGTAAAACGAGCTGGAGAAGGAAATGGCAAGCCATGCCAGTGCTTTTGCCAAGTAAACCCCAAATGAGATCATGAAGAGTTGGACAGAAACCCCTGAACAACAACAAAATCCTTTGCAGCTAGGGTAAGAGTGCTGGGCCTGGAGTCAGGATGATCTGTGTTCACAAATCCAGCCTCAGATTTCCTAGCTGTGCAAACCATTTAATTCTGCCAGCCTTAGTTTCCTCATCTATAAAATGAGGATAATAATAGCACTTACCTCCAGGGTAGTTGTGAGGCTTGAGGGAGATAATTAATAATTTAAAGCTTTGCAAATCTGATCACTATAGAAATGCTAATTATTATCACTATTAACATCGCTGTTGTCAGTGGTTTTGTCATTGTTGTTGCCCCTTTCTCTCACCAAAGTTCCATGGCTCCTGTGTCAGGCTATGTGGTCCCTCTTCAAGGCTCTGTCTCTCTGTTTATCTACAACTGGTGCATGTGGGTCCTTATAGACAGGGCTACATGGAGCCCCCCTCTAGTTCCATTTGCAACTCAGTGTCATCCCTACTGCCCTTCAGAGACAGTGTTCCCTCCTATCCTGGAGTGAGCCTAGGAGTCTCAAACAGCATCGGGCCATTTAGTCCTTAGTCTTCTTCTGTTGATTCATATGTGTTAGTCCTATTCTCCAAGCACAGAATCAGCTACATCAGCTCAGTGTCTTATCTGTCGTAGTAACCTCATAACCCACTACACACTTTGCCCATTGTTGGCATGTCGGAATGAGCTGAAGGAAGGAGATGAGGCTCTTCAATAAACACGTATTTGGTATCTGATATGAGTAAGGAACTGTGCTAGGGTCTGGGAATGCAAAGCTATATATTACACAAGCCTGCTCTCAGGGAGTCTGTAGTCAAATGGACAATAGAGATAGGGACTGAACCCATCATTTCAATGGCTTGGGGGATTCCCACAGGCAGCCACTCTCTCCACCAATGGTCTAAGCATCAGGAGGTGCCTTATATCCTGGCTTTTCTACGAGAAGATAAATAGCAGAGTTAAGCCATCTCTTCTACCTTCAGGGTTCAGAGTCACAGCTTCCAGAAGAGTTTCAGGCACAGGCTCGATTCAATCCAACAAACATTCATTAAGTACTTACTATGTGCTTGCCTTCTCCTGTGTACATGTCTTTCCTTGACTGATCTCTATACATGGAATGGAGCTCCCTCAAGTTCTGTTCTGGTCAATTCAAATATCATCTCTTCCATGAAGCCTTCCTTGATTCCCTGCTTTAGGTGAAAATGATTCTAGAAATGTGAGTTATATATATGCATATCCACAGATGAATATATACATAATATCCATTTATGGATATATATGGATATATAGATAACATCTATTTATGCACACATGTATGGGTGTTAGATATAGATACATATTGTGTAGATATAGATATAGATATGGATATAGATAGATATAGATATAATTACAGATATAGATATAGATCATCTCCTTAGAGTTCTCAAAGCTCTTTGACTAACCCTCACCTTAGAGGCAGCTGTTGGCACAATGGATAGAACTCTTGAACTAGAAGCAGGTGCACTGGAATTCAAATATGGCCTCAGACACGAGCTGCGTGGTCTTGGGTAAGTCTCTTTAACTCCGACTCAGTTTCTTCAATTGTAAATTGAGGGGATAATAATACCAACTACCTCACAGGGTTGTTGTGAGAATCAAATGAAATAAGAAAGTGTTTATCCCAGCGCCTGGTAAATAGTGGGCACTACACAAATGCTTATTTCTCTCCCCTCCCTTTTAGATTTTTCTCTCTTTTGCATTGTAGTTATTTTTATAAGTAATTCTTCCTCACTGAGGGGTAGTAGGTAGAAGAAGGCCTCTGAACCAGGAAGACCTGGGTTCAGATTTTTCCTCTGATACATACTGGTTGTCTTATCTTGGACTCTAGGATTATTGATGGAAGAAGTTTCTCATTTGGTACTTCCTTATTACTGATGAAATCACGGGTCCTGTCTGATCTTTATCCTTATTCTTATCTCTCAGTTTAACTGAAAGTTACCTGAAGGCAGGGCCTGTGTAATAGCTACCTTTGTATCTTTAATCCCTAGAATGGTGCCTTGCTCATGAAAAATGCTTAATAACAGTTTGGGGTTTTGTTTGTTGGGGTTTTTTTGTTTGTGTTTTGCTTTGCTTTGCAGACATACAGGGACATCAATGTATGGTTGGTTGAGCTGTAAATTAGTCCAACTGCTCTGGAAAGCAATTTGGCATCATGCTAAGATTAACATCCGTACTTTTTGCCCCAGAATTCTGACTCCTAGACACATCCCAAGGAGGTCGTCGATGAAATGAGTTCCATTTATACCAAAATATTCATAGAAGCACTTTTTTGTGTAGCAAAGAACTGGAAACAAAGTAGATTACCCATGGATTAGGGAATGACTACACAAATTGTAATAAATGAATGTAATGGAATATTACTATTCAGTAAGTAAGGATGACTGGGAAGACATATGAAGTTATGAAGAGTTAAGTAAGCAGAACCAGGAAAACAACATCCACAATGACTATAAAAAATACAAATGGAAATAATGACATCAGCAAATGATCAAAACAGAATGCGATGGAATCATAATGACCAACAAAGGATATGAACAGGCAGCTTTCAAAGGAAGACATTCAATATGAATCCACATTTTAAAAGTTCCAAATCACTAATAAGTAGAGAAATGCAAATTAAAATTATTCTGAAGTTCTACCTCATGCATATCAGATTGGCCAAGATGACAAAAAATAGAAAACTGACAAATATTAGAGGTGCCGTTGAAAATAGTAACATTAAATTGTGAATTGGTCCAGCCATTCTGAAAAGCAATTTGGTACTGTGCCCCCAGAGTTCCAAAACTGTGCATACCCTTTGACCCATTGGTAGCTGTAGCAGACATGCTTCAAAGAGATCAAAGAAAAAGGAAAATTGCTCATATATACAAAAAAAATATTTATAGCAACTTTTTTTATAGTGGCCAAGAACTAGAAACTATCTCCCATCAACGGAGGAATGACTGAATAAATTATAGTATAGGAATGTAATGGAGTTCTATTGTGCCATAAGAAATGATAAAAGGGATGGGTTTAGAGAAACCAGAGGGGCAGGTATGTGGAGCAGTGAATAGAGCACAGGCCCCGGAGTCAGGAGTACCTGAGTTCAAATTTTACCTCAGACACTTGACACAATTAACTGTGTGACTTTGGGCAAGTCACTTAACCCGAATTGCCTTGCTTTCTCCCATCAAAAAAAGAAAAAAAAAGAAAAACCAGAAAAGGTTTGTATGAACTGATGCGGAATTAAGTGAACAGAACTAAAATGAAAACAACTTGGAAAGATTTAAGAATTCTGATCAATGCAATAACCAACCTCAGTTTTGGAGGGCTTATAATGAAGGCTGCTACTCCCCTCCTAATGGAAAAGAAATGGATTTCAAGGTACACAATTGAGATATATTTTTTGGACATGCCCAATATCACAATTTGTGACTTTGTATATTTGGTACAAGGGATTTGTTTTTCTTTTTCTTCCCATGGGGGCTGGGGAAAAGGGAAGGCAAGAGAGCAAATAAATGTTTGCTATTTGAAAAAGTTACATAAAATGAAATTATAATGACCAAGCATGATTACCAAAGAAGAGATGTGAGAATCCATTTCCCTCCTTCTGCAGAGGGGGAGAAATATGGGTGGGTAGTGTCAGAATTGGTTGATGTATTGATTAGTCTTGTTTAACTTTCTTTTCTTTTTTAATTTTTTTTTTTTTTTGCTTTTCAGAGGGCAATTGGGGTTAAGTGATTTGCCCAAAGTCACGCAGCTAGTAAGTATGCCAAGTGTCTGAGGCTGGATTTGAACTCAGATCCTCCTGACTCCAAGGTTGGTGCTCTCTATTCACAATGCCACCTAGCCACCCCTGTTTTCTTTTTTTTTTATTATTCTTGTAAGCAATGGCTCTATGCGAGAGTAAGGGAATGGAACTATTGAGAAAAGAAATCAATGACAATTTTAAAAAAATAATGCATGATTATCGAAATTAATTGAATAATAACCAAGCTCAAAGAGGGTGACCAGGGAAACTAGTTTAGCCTCCTTCCTCAGATAACTCTGAAAATCAATGAAGTATTTACATGAGATGCTATAGGGAGTCAGGGGTTGGGCAAGATGATCTCTGAAGATCTAGGAGTTTTGGTAGATTCTAAGGTCAATATGAGTCAATATACGCCATGGAAGCCAAAAAAGATAAGGCTCTTTGGGATGACATCAAGGAAGACATACAGTTCAGGAGGAAGGAAATAATAGTCCTACTGGACTCTGCCCCAGCAATACCTCACCTAGAGGGTTCGGTTCCAGGTGGCACCTCTTAGGATAGACAATGGCAAGCTGGAGCTTGCCCACGTGTGAGGTGATGAGGATGGGAAGAAGACTAGAGAACGTGCTACTTAAGGAGTGACTAAAGGATCTGGAGATATTTAGCCTAAAGAAGAGAAATCTTAAAGGGGACAAGATACTTGTCTTCAGTCCTTGAGGAGCTACCATTTTTCAGCTATTTCCATTCCATGCAGTGTTCTCCACTCAGGCCATCCTAGCTCTCTCTGCTCTGTGGGAGCTTGGAACATCTCCCTTCCCAGACATTCAAGTGCTAATAGATGAGTGCTTACCCAGAACCAGAGCTCCCTTTTATGTGTTGTCTTCCTCCATTAGAACATAAGTTCTTGGAGGATCGAATCTGTCTGTCTTATATTTTTTATGTCCAGAACTTAACACAATGCTTGGAATATCAGTCATTTTCAGTTATGTCAAACTCTTCATGATCCCACTTGGTTGTTTTTTTTTTTTGTAGGGATACTGGAGTGGTTCACCATTTACTTTTCCAGCTCATTTTACATATAAGAAAACTGAGGCAAGCAGGATGACGTGTCTTGCCCACAGTTAGTCATATAGCTAGAAAGTATTTGAGGCCAGATTTGAACTTGGGAAGATGAGTCTTCCTGATGCCAGGCTATGTATTCTATCCACTGCACCAATTAGCTGTCTTTATTTGGCACATAGTAAGCACTTACTAAATATTCAATCTACCTATCTACCTCCATCTATCTTTCTATCCATCCACCTTCTATCCATTTATCTAAATCTATCTCTATCTATATCTCTATCTATCTACCAACCTATCTTTCTATCATCTATATATCTATCATCTATCTATCCATCCATCCATCCATCTAATCTATTTATCTCTATCTATCTATTTATCATGCAAAAGAGGGATCAGATTGGTTCTGCTTGGCCCCAAAGAACTGAACTAGAAACAGCATAGCTGGATGTAGTTGAAGAATGCTAGATCTCAGCTTGCTGCATGGAAAAGCTTGATGACATTTGAAGCTGTCCAAACACGTAATGGGTGCCCCTGGAAGCTCTGGCCTCCTCGTCACTGGCAGTCTCCAAGCAGAAGCTAAAGAAGCTCTTGCTGAAGTTGTTGGGAAGGGGCTTCTTTGCTATGTACAGGTTGAACTAAACAGGCTTCTGAGATTTTTCCAGCTCTGAGATCCTGTGATTCTGAGCCCTCCAGGTGACAATTCTGTAGCAGAGAGACAAACACCTGCTGGCTCAATGTCTCGGGTAGGGAACATCAGTTCCCTTCTCTCCATGCCACTGTCCCTCTGCATGGCAGAGCCCAGTAGGGAAACAGGGTGGGCTGAAGGACCCGCTCAGCAGTGGGTGGGCGAGATGCTGGTTTCCTGTCTGATTGTCTGTTGTTCAGCTCCATTCTCCAGAAGGCTGAGGGAAAATTGCTTCCTTAATTGGCTCTTCTCTCTAACGAGCTGTAATGAGGCCGAGCTGCATCCCGAGGGTGCTTAGCCACCGAAGCAGCATCAGAGACCATCTGCAGCCTTGTACACACTCTACCCCCACGTTGCAGGTGTGCATGGGTGCCTGCTATGGGCCTGTTTGGGCTCTGGAGTTGGGGCAACAGACTGTTTTTTAGTCTGTCTCATACTAAAAACTGCTTAGGGATTGAGCTCTAGAGCAGGTACTGGGAAATAGATATGGACCAGGAGACATAGCCCTTTCCCTCAGGGAGCTCCCAGTCTGATGGGTGAGCTTTAGCCCCTGTCCTCAGGGAGACCCTATTGTGATAGTGGAGACATAGCCTCTACCCTTAGCAAAAAATCTGGTCTGTTACTAGACCCTCAGTCCTTGCCTTCAGGCAACTCCTGTTCTCTGAGGGAACCTGGTCCCTGAAGGAGACCACATTCTGAGGGAAAGAAGGACACAGTCCCCATCTGCAGAGATCTCCCAATCTGGAATCATATCTCTAGGGCTGAGAAAGGATAGGGAAATCCCAACATACATTCAATAAGTGTTGGATTAAATGGGATGGATTTCTTAATTGTAGAACTATTTCTAGTCTATAAGGTCGAAGACTAGAGGAACTACATCATATCAAAACTCTGTATCTCCCCTCCACCTTCCATCCCCAACAACCTAACATCTACATCTGCATTGTAACATTCAAGATAAACTCTTGGGGAACTGTTCTTCCAAGATAATGTCCTGCTTGCGACTGGGAGATGGAGTCACAAAAGTATTCCTGAGTCTGGGCAAATGATCATCACCTCATCAAGTGTGAGCTGCCATGAAGAAGACAGCATGCTATAGTGGAAAGAAGGCTGGATCTGGCCTCTGAGGACCTGTGTTCAAATCCTGACTATGCTACTTACTGATCACTATGTGACCATGAACAGATAATTTTCCTTCTCTGGGCCACCGTTTCCCACTCTGTAAAATAAGGATGTTAAATCTTGATACTTGCCAACTAGCTCTAAATCTATGTATGATTTGTGAAAGATGGATTGGGAAGGAGGTGGGCCAGATTAGAAAGGAAGAAGGTGAGAATCCATAAAGTGGTGGTGGGTGGTCACCATAAGCTAGGAATAAGGACAGATTTCAGGGTCAGTAGCATGATAGGATGATCAGAAAACCAAAGAGACTCAATCCAGGGCTCTTTCTATTAAATCTGGTAACAAAATATAAAAAACACTGTAGCCAACTGTGTTTGTTTTGCTCATAGAGAGCATGGACAGCGGAAAAAGCACTAGAGTTGGAGTCAGGGGACCTAGGTTCAAATCCTGACTTTTCCATTTACTACCTGTGTGACATTTAGCAAGTGATAACCTCTCTGGGCTTCAGATTTCTCAACCTGAGGGGCCCCTCCAGCTCTAAATCTATGCTACTATGAGCCTAAGATAAAGGGGAACGGAGCTGGACACCAGAGCCCAAGTGGATACCCTAAAGTGATAGGTGATTTAAGGAATCTGAAGGTTATCCAGAAGGGTCTGTGCAATCCAGAACAGTGTCCCTGCCCTCTTTGTCCATAAAGACCTCTCACTGCCCAACTCCATGCTGTGAGGCTTCAAAAGAATAGATGGGATCACAACCATCAAAATTGAGGTAGTGAGTACACTGTAAGTAGAAGTATACAAGCAGAAGCTGAATGAGAGCCTAGCTGAGATAATATGGAATCAGAGAAAGGACTGGACTAGATGACTGAGATGGTCCCAAATTGTGTGGTGACACTGTTAAGTCCCCTGCATGTATCCCCTTTCCCAGACTCACTCCCAAGACCCTATGCCCTTGGGTAAAAGTCTTACAAGCCACATTCATTTGTCATTTCGACTAGCTCCTGCATTTACCTAATGGAAACTGTTCTCTAGTTTATGAAGTCAGAGAGAGGGACAAGACACATATTGACACCCGGCTAGTTCTCCCACTTGTGATGCCTGAGGCAAGAAGGGAAGTTGAATTGATTTCCTATCTCTATAAAAAGCCCTACCCAATAGAGAGAGATGCGAGCTTCCCTAGTGTGGGAACCAAGAACCCAAGCATCCCAGCATAGCAGGAGGAAGGTCAGAGAAAGAGGGTAGAAACAACCCTCTATTAAATGCCTACTATGTGCAAGGTATTGTGCCAAGTGCTTTACAAATATTATCTCATTTGATCCTCACAACAACCCTGGGAGGTGGATGCTATTATTATTCCCATTTTAAAGATGAGAAAACTGAGGCAAAGAGACAAATTACTTTCCCGGGGCCACACAGATAGTAAGTGTCTGAGATTGGATTTAAGCTCCAGTCTTCCTAACTCCAGGCCACACTTACATCCACACAGAATCGTGAGTTCAGAGAATCTTAGATCTTGTAATGAAAGGGACTTGAGGACATGAAGTTCATTCCCCTAATTTTATAGTTGAGGAAACTGAGGCTCAGAAGAGAAGTAGAAAACCTCTGTCCCTCTTCCTGTTGCAGTGTGAAAAGCACCCAAGGCTTCTCAACAGTGTACCATAATAGAGAAGGGCAGTGCCTTTACCATTAGGGAGACCTGTATTTGAATCCTGATTCAGAGACTTACCAGCTGTGTGACTCCAGGCAAGTCATTTCCTCATCTCTAAAATGAGGGCTAGTAGATTTGATGGACTTTAGGCTCCTCCGTTCTTGCTCTAGTTCTTTCATCCCCTAATCCTATGTTCTAGAGACCCAATTATAGAGGTACCAAGGAATCTAGATGACATCAGAAATAGATAGCTGGCCTTGGAATCAGGAAGACCCCAATTATGTTCCTGACTAAGACAGTTACTAGTTATTTGACCTCAGGTAAGTCACTTCAGACTCAGTTTCCTCATCTGTAAAATAGGGATATAAATACACACACACACACATACACACACACACACACACACACACACACACACATATATATATAATAGCACTTACTTCATAGGATGTTGTGAGAATCTAATGAGATCCTAGATGAAACGCACTTTGAAAAATGAAAAGAACGATATTGAGCTATTAAGTATCCTCATGTTCTTTTCTGAAACAATATTTACCCTTGCCCCACCCCACCTCACACCCTGACCTTTCTGTTTTGGCCAAGCAGAGAACAAGGAGACGGGATGTGCCCAGGAAAAGGTCAAGCCCAGACATGACGGGCCTCACAAATCTCCTGCCCCTGTACAAACCGTCTGTACAACTCATTTGAAAATTATCACATAGCATTTCCTATTGTAGTCACCAGTGTAAGGGTGTTGTTAGTCACTCAATAAGCATTTATTAAGCACTTATTGTATAACAGGTCCTGTGAGAAGTGCTGTGCTTGTCCTTCCTTCCTGAAGAGGACCATGGTATCAGGAAGATGATGACATGACTTGCAGTTGAATTGGATTTAAGTGAGGGAGGGCTGTGCAAGGTCACCAGCCTCACTTTCACCTCCAGAGCCATCTGGGTCCAGTGGCCAGATATAGATTAGGATGACTAGAGATGACGGAGTGTGAGAAGTGCTAGAAAGATAGCCCCTGCCCTCAAGATGCTCACATAGTGGGGGAGATGACATATAAATCACTATGTGCATACAAGATATATGCAGTGTAAATGGAAAGTCATCTCAGAGGCAAGGTACTAATTAGTAGTGGGGGGAAATCATAAAGGCCTCCTGCAGAATGTGGGATTTGGCTTGAGTTTCGAAAAAACTCAAGCAATGGAGAGGGAGGAGGGAGATAGGGTGAAGGTGTGGGAGGCAGCTGGTGGCTCAGTGGAGAGACTACTGGGCCTGGAGTCAGGAAGACCTGAGTTCAGATCTGGCCTCAGAACTTACTAGCCGTGTGACCCTGGGCAAGTCACTTAACTCTGCCTCAGTTTCATCATCTGTAAGATGAGCTGCAGAAGGAAATGACAAACCACTTTAGTATCTTTGCCAAGAAAACCCCAAATGGGGTCATGGAGAGTCATACATGACTGGAACAACTACAAAAGGGTAAAGGTAGGGAGTTGGGGAAATTGGGTGATGAGCTTGAAAAAGAAGCCCATTGTAGCTTATGGAGTATCTGAAAGGTAGTAAAGAAAACTGGAAATATAAGAAGGGGCCAGGTTGTAAAGGCCTTTAAATGATGAACTGAAGAGATTTGATCCTGTGGGTAATAAGGAGCCAATGGAGTTTATGGGGTAGGAAGGTTACTTTGGTATCACAGTGGGCCATAAGCTCTTAGAGGGCATAGTGAACAACATGCCTTTTTGTATAAAGGCAACTAATATAGTGGATAGAATGCCAGATTTGGAGTCCAGAAGGACCTGACATTTACTAGTCATGTGACCGCAGGTAAATAATTTCATTGAAAAGTGCCTCAGTTTCCTTATCTGTAAAATGGGGATAATAATAGCTATATTTCCTGTTTCACAGGGTTGTTATGAGCCTTATTTAAGCTAATGTATGTAAATCACTTTGTAAACTTTAAAAGGTGATGTTGCAAGTCCAATCCTTATCATCATCATCATCATCGTCACCTTCCTCAGTCCCTCGGCCATCAGGAAATAGCTGTTGAAGGATTAATCGGCTTCACCACATTAGAGGTCAAACCCTACTCCCTGGGCAAAACTCCTCAGTTACAGGGTCATCAACTGAGAACTAGAAAATAATGTGGAAATCATCTCATCCTAGGAGATGAGTTTACAGGAAAATCGGAAGCTGAACCAGGGAGGGCTGAAGTGAGTTGCACACGATTATAGTGTAATGACCATAGCTGATCTTGGAGAAAAGATGAGAAAACTGCACCTGCCTCCCTTCTTTTCAGAGATGGGGAGCCACAGGTTTGGAACCTGCATATGCTGTCAGGTGTGGCTGCTGTTTATGCCAAGCTTCCTCTCACCTGTCCTTGTCATCCTTCCCAAGTTCAAACTAGTAGACAGAGTGATGAACTTGGAGTCAGAGAGAAAGGGTAGGGGAAGGAAATGAACATTTATTAAATGTTTTCTATGGGCCAGGCTCTGTGCTAAACACTGGGGATACAAAGATAAGGAAAAAATGTAGTCTAATATGGAAATTGTTGTTGTTTTCAGAGAGGACCAGTGACATCATGGGGGGCCGTCTTGATTCAAGTGTGAAATGGATTTAAGTGAGGCAGAGTTACACAAAGTTATCATCAGCCACACTCTCTCTTGCAGAGTCATCAGAGCTCAGGGGCAAGACAAAAGTCAGGTTAACTGGCGATGGCTTGGGATGGGATGGATAATCCGAGGGTCTTCCACATCTGACCAAACTGTAAGCACCCCACAGTACCTGCTACAGCAGCCTTCATGGCCGTTGGAACACATTGTTCTTTGCTGCCCATTCTGCCAGGGAAAGTCTTCACATGCTTTGGGTAGACACTCCACTAACTCATCAATGGGTTTGAGGCTGATCAGTTACCCTCAACCTGGTTTAGCCCATCTTCCAAGGGTGTGGCCATTGGCCATGCTACAGCTTCTTGGAATCACAGGTGGGAGCTGAATGCCAGGTGGCTGAGCAGCTCTGAAAAGGGCTTGGCAAGCCTCACACCAGAGGTACTAATAATTCTCCTTGAACGCTCCTAATATGGAATATATATTTTGCATGACTGTATGTGTATAATCTATGTCAAAGTGCTTGCCTTCTCAAGGAGGGGTGAAGGGAGAGAGGGAGGGAATTTGGCACTCAAAAATTATAAAAAAAAGAGTGTTAAAAATTGTTTTGTATGTAATTGAGAAAAAATAAAATAAAAACACTCTTTTAAAAACAAATACAAGAAAAAAGAAAGTCCCTACCCTCAAGGAATTTACATTTTAATTTTTATTACACACAAAAAGAACCTAAAAGAGAGGTGGAAGGGTCACAGTTTGGAGTTCAGAAACCAGAACAAAGCCAGGGGAGGAATAAAACCTGGTTTGGTCCCATCCACAAAAATGGAGCCTCTGGGAAGAATTCACCAAGAGGAGAAAAGGGAAGCCTTTACAGAAGGATGTTCCAGACAGAGAAGGATCAAGACAGATGCTGAGGGGCAGCTAGGAGGCAAAATGAATAGAGCACCAGCCCTGGAGTCAGGAGGGCCTGAGTGCAAATTTGACCTCAGACACAACACAAAAACTACTTTGTGACCTTGGGCAAGTCACTTAACCCCAATTGCCCTCCAAAAAGCCAGAGAGAGAGAGAGAGAGAGAGAGAGAGAGAGAGAGAGAGAGAGAGAGAGAGAGATGCTGAGGGATATTCTGGGATAAAGCAGCATGACTTAGAAGTATGGAAGCCAGGAACAGGACCAGGTGAGGGACCTGGGTTCAAAGCTGGAATCTGACTCTTTCTTACACAGCCCATTGTTTTCAATAAAATAAAAAATAAAGTATTCCTCACATGTTATAGGCATTTGTGAAGAAGCTACCAGATACAGACTCAGGAGACCCGACTAGGGTCACATCCCAGCATTTATGGGGTGAGAATGGACAAGTCCCTTCATCCTGTTGAGTCTTTTTCCTCATCTGTAAAATGGAGATAATGATACCTGAGGAGATGGTCATAATATAGGTGCTTTGCAAACATTAAATACAACATCAGCATGAATTGTTATTGTTACTATTACCCCCAGGCAATTGGAGAAGAAGGTAGTGAAACCTGAGGCAGAGAAGGTTAGAGACAGAAAGCCAAGGGGATTGATGTAGACCCAAAGACAGATAGAGGGGAGAGAGAGAGAGAGAGAGAGAGAGAGAGAGAGAGAGAGAGAGAGAGAGAGAGAGAGAGAGACACGGGGTGGGGGAGAGACACGAAGAAAGGAAGATAAACAGACAGAAAGTGCAAGACAGTGCAAGACAGAATCAGAGAGAGGCTACCCATCTGTAAAAAAAAAAAAAAAAAGAGGATTCCTTCCAGCTCTGACATTGTGTTCTATGTGTCTATGGCTTGCTAAGTTGATCTGGGATGCAAGCTGAGCTGGAGGTTTGTCTCAGCTGTGGCAAAGCCTCCCACTGTCAGCATCCTGTGCTGAGCTCTGTGGAGCTGGAGGTATAGATGACTGGATTCCTGTGAAAGAGGAAACTCTCAGCAACTTCTGGCCCTGAACTCAGGCTACTTTAGTGGGGGCTGGGTCTTCAAAGAAGAAAGGGGATGAGAGCAAGACCTCGTCAAAACAGGGGCAACCATCCCTCGATTACAGGACAGGCCACAGAGTTTGAACATTAATGGGCTCATAAACAGTTACTTGCTCTGGGAGAACAAGCTCCATCCTAAGGTTGAATGTTGTTCAGTTACCTCTTCACAGCCCCATTTGGGGTCTTCTTGGCAAAAATACTGGAGTGGTTTGCTATTTCCTCTTCCAGCTCATTTGACACATGAGGAAACTGAGGCAAACAGGGTGAATTGATTTGCCCAGAGTCACACAGCTAGTAAGTGTCTGAGACCAGATTTAAATTCAGGAAGATGAACTTTCCTGACTCCAGGTCCAGCACTCTATCCATCTAGCCACACAGTGACCCTGAAGTTAAGTAGAGAAAGTAGTAACCCCAGTCTAGTCAGGAAAGGAAGATGTTTTTCTCATCATGGCCAATAAGGGAAAGAGAACCCAGGGGAATGAGAATAAGTGGGTACTACTGCCCTATTCCTGGTGCAAGCCTCATCTGTTTCACCATTTCAGCTGCTGTTTGTAATTATCTTCCTGCTTACTAAGTGTCCCATCCCTTCTCTCCTATCACCTTTTCCAGTGAACCTCTATGGCCCATATGGATGTCTGAGGGGGAGAATTAATTATGGGTCTGTTAGGTTGTGCAATGGATAGAGAGCGCCTCTCATGATGTCAGGAAGACTCATTTCCCTGAGTTCAAATGTGACCTCAGACACTTCCTAGCTGTGTGTCCCTGGGCAAGTCACTTTGCCCTGCTTGCCTCAGTTTCCCCATCTTTAAAATGATCTGTAGAAGGAAATGGAAAACTGTTCCACTGTCTCTGCCAAGAAAACTCCATACAGGGTCATAGAGAATCAGACATGACTAATCCACAACAACAACAACAAAAAACCAGTGCCATGAGGAATCCTTGTTTTTCTCCTCCCCAATCTAGACTCACCTGTTGGGACATGATCCAAGAGTCAGGGAATGGTCCAGATGATCCCTGGAGGCCCTTTCTAGAGTCCCTTCCTCCCTGGAGGTGGTCTGATAGAAGGTAAGGAGTGGGATGTGGTGAAGTCTCTGAAGCTCTAGTAATATGAGTAATGTTCTTGGCTGCCATCCCTTCCTCTTGTCCTCCCCATTTCCCCTCATTCATTTTCCAAGTCCTTCATGTCCCTTCCTATCTCTCCCAGCTAACAGATATGATGACATCTCCCCCTACCCCAGCCAATACAGCCGTCCTATTTGATTCTCGGTCTCTGTCACCCTTGTTTTTTTTGTTTCTGTCTTCTTTTACAATCATAATAATAGTACCTAGCATTTGTATAGAGGTTTACATATGCTAACTCATTTGGTCTCCACAACCCTCAGCAGTTAAGTGCTATTATTATACCCATTTTACAGATGGGGAAAATGAAGCTGGGAGATTTTCCTAGAGTTACACAAGTAGCAAAAGTCTGAGGAAGGAATCAAACTCATGTTTTCAGTACCTGAGTATCCACCGAACCACTTAACTACCTATTCTCTCTGACTCTCTGACTCTGTGTGTGTGTCCCTCCCTTTCTCTCTCTCTCTCTCTCTCTCTCTCTCTCTCTCTCTCTCTCTCTCTCTCTCTCTCTGTCTCTGTCTCTCTCTGTCTCTCTGTGTGTCTTTGTATCTGTCTCCCTCCCTCTCTCTCTCTCTCTGTCTCTCTGTCTCTCTCTCTGTGTGTCTCTGTATCTGTCTCCCTCCCTTTCTCTCTCTCTCTCTCTCTCTCTGTCTCTTTCTCTGTCTCTCTGTCTCTGTATCTCTCTGCCTCCCTCCCTTCTCCCCCTCTCTCTCTTTTTCCCCCCTCCCCCCATTCTAAGACCCTCCAGGAGACAGGCACAAAGGGCTCATTGGCCTGTGATTCTGCCTGATTTTTTCCATTTGCGTCCATCTCCGCATGTTTCAGTCCCACCCCCACTCCTCCCCTGCCCTCTATTTTCTTTTTTTAAGTCTTCGGATTCTTTTAGAAAATTTAAATTTCGAGTGAGATCTTTTGTTTTTATATCAGCTTCATTTCCCGATATAGCTCTCTTGCTCTGTCTCATTCTCCATGCCTTTTCCTCTTTTTGTCTCTTTCTGCCCCTGTAGTTGTCCCTTTTCCTTTGTTTTAGTGTCGGTGTCTCTTTGTGCCTTCCCTTTTATTCTGTCTTTCTGACTGGCTCTGCTTCTGCTTCTGCTTCCTTTCTTGTCTCTGTCTCAGTTCTTCTTTCTCTGAATCTCTCCCTCTTTCCACTGCTCTCTCACTATGCCTGCCTCCCGTATATCTGTCTGCCAATCTGTCTGTCTGCCTGCCTGTCTCTCTTCTTGTCTTTCTCTTTTGTCCCCTCATTTTCTGTAAGTCTCTCATTCTGTTTCTTTCTCTTTGTCCCTATCCCGTCCTTGCAGTCTGTCTGGCCTCATTCCTAGCCTCCCAGGGAGTGGGGGATAAGGTGCTAAAGATTGGGAGGCACCTTTTCCAGAGATCTCTTCTTCTTGCTGCTGCTGGAACCAGTCAAACTTCCCACTTCCCTCCCTGCTGCTGGCCGGGCCAGGAGCCAGGCGCCGAGCTTGGCCCTGTCCCTCCCTGGCGCATTGCCTGCCACGCACACTCTGATACTCAATGCACTGACAGGCACGGGTTTCATTCCCACATCTGACAGAGTAAGAGAGCTGCAGCCTGTGTACTGGCCCCTGCCCACCTGCCCACCCCACTCCCAAGCTTCATTGCCAAATATGTCGCCTCCTTGCCCTAGCTGCCCACCTTAGTACTCCCCCTGTCTGACTGGGGCCAGACAGAGACCCCTCTCCCTGCCATCCGACTCAGCCTATCATCCTGCCATCAGGTTAGGTCAAATCTTCTGTGGCCCCTCTCTGCCTTCCCACCTCCAGGAGACTCCCAGCCTTGGGCTGGTCTGCCCGTTGCCTGCCTTGCCTGACCATCTGTTTGGTTGTCTAACTAGCTATTTGTTTCTCTCCTTCTCGAGGGAGGAGTAGCTTACATTATTTTACATGTATTTTCCCATTTGAAGGAGCTGGTGCAAATATAGATCCTTATTTACGTGAGGAAAGAGGCTCAGGGAGTCACTTGTCCCTGACTCCCTAGTCAGGGGAAAGAGCTGTCTGTCCCTCAGACCTGTGATAAAATCCCCCCACACTTCACTAGGTGGGTGAGCAGATCACTTTGAGTCTCTTCCCTCTAGTGAAATCAATCTGCCTCTTAGAATATCTAACTTTCTTCCTAATTACCTCCTACAAGAAGCCTTTCCCAATCCCCCCAACTAGCCTTCCCAAGACAGCTTTTATCTGTTTTGTATGTCGATCTATGATTTATCATCCATGTTCTCTTCCCTGATACAATCTCCCATGCCTAGCAACAAAGTCTAGAATAATGTAGGCACTTGATAAATGTTTGTTGATTGATTGATTGGTGAGAGGGAGCTAGGTATGCTAAGCCTAGAGTCAGGAATACATGAGACCTGAATTCAAATCCAGTCTCAGAAATTTATTAGCTATGGGCAAGCCACTTACCCTCTGTCTGCCTCAGTTTCCTCAACTGTTAAATAGGAATAATAACACTTACCTTTCAGAATTGTGATATTTGTTAAATGCCTGGCAAATAGCAGGTGCTTAATAAACACTTGTAATGTTTATTTTTTCCCCTTCCCCCAAACACATGGGAGATAAACCAAGCTGTGGCAAGAGGGAGCTAGGTTAGACCTGAAGGATTCCCTGCCGACGAAAGAAGCAATTAAGACGTTGGTTTAGGGAAGTAAGGGAGACTGTGAAAGTTTCCTTCCATTTTTCCCTGAAGAACTTTAAGAACGGGAAGAATTCCAAACTCTCAATCACTTTTCCCCCCAAGGATGCTTTGGGCCAGATGTAGGGAATTAGACTCAGTGAGTTCTGGAGGAGCTATTAAGAAACTGTTTCTTTAAGATCATTGCTGATAGAGTGGAGCTGTCTGAATTCCCAAAGTGTGTGTGTGTGTGTGTGTGTGTGTGTGTGTGTGTGTGTGTGTGTGTGTGTGTGTGTGTGTTGGAGTCTTAGGAACCATAGGGCAAGGTTTCCCTAAATTTTTTCCTCTCACCTGGGCCCAGTAAGGGGCATCATCATTTATGCCTGGTAACAGAGGGGAGAAAGTATAAGCTGAGCTAGGAGATTTGCCTGAGAGCTGTTGAATCAACAGACCCGGAGTTCTCCCCAGCTCTCCTTTCCCACTCCCTCCCCCTGTCCTGAGATGGGGAAGATGTTTGTTTCACATACTTGGAGTTTATTAAATGCAATGCCTAATTAAAAGTGCCTTTTCCTTAATGAGAGAGAGGCAAAGAGCTGGGAGTGCTTAAGTCGGGGCTGAGGGGCTGTGGCTAATGAGGTGAGCCTAGCTAACAAGGTTGAAGAAGCAGGGTCTCTAAGCTGTTCTTATCACTCTTGTGTCCCTTTTCTGAAATCCAAGGCTCGATTTCTCCCCCTTGCTCACTCGACCCCTCCCCTTTCCTGTGCTCTCCCCTCTCCCTCTGTACCCTCACTGCTAGTCCCTTCCCTATGCAACTCTGACCATGTCATCTAACTCCTCAGGCCTCAGTTTCCTCATCTGTAAAGTGAGATCTGAAATACTACACTCCTAGAAATGTTTTAAATGGGAGATACTTCCCTAGGTGGCCAAAATTCAGACTTTGAAAGTTCGAAATATGGAGAAAACTGACATGGAAATTCTGGGGCTGAACAGAATTGGCCAGAGCAATGAGAGCTGAGCTGGAAGGCTCGCTTGGGCCTCAGGAAGGTGACAGGTGCTGTGTCTGCTTCTACCACCTGTGAGGAGTCAGAACCATGAAGATGGAAAGGAATAAGTTATAATATGGGGCAGCTAGGTGGATAGAGTGCCAGGCCTAGAGTCAGGAAGACTCACATTCCTGAGTTCATATCAGGCCTCTGACACTTACTAGATGTGTGATCCTGGGCAAATCACTTCACCTTGTTTGTCTCAGACCCTCATCTGTAAAATGACTGGAGAAGGAAAAAGTAAACCACTCCAGTATCTTTGCCAAGAAAATCCCAAATGGGCTCATGAAGAGTCAGACAACACTGGGAATGATTCAACAACAAAACAAAGAACTTTGAAAGGTATATGACCTATGGTCAATGTGAAAACTGTGAATGAATGATGAAACAACCTAACCATGAGCCAGAGGTGAGGGATTTAGGTGTAGAACATACACATACATACAGATACACACGTATATGTGTATACACATAGATATGCATGTTCATGTATATGTGTATATGATAGATATGTGTGTATAAAATTAAATATGTGTATGCAATTAATATTTGTATGCAAATTTGTATATAAATATATTCATGCATAGTAATTTGTATGCAACCATCGATGAAATTTGTTTTACTTGACTTTGCATATTTGTCAGAAGAAAATGACTTTTTTTTTCTTTTGCAGGGGTGGTAAGTGGGGAAAAATATTTCTGGGTTTTTTTTTTAATAAAGAAATTTTAAAATAAGTGTGGGGGAGGGGTTTGCTACAGATGAGGGAGGCACCTTCAGATGAGGGTAATGTATTAGCAGTTTTACTAAACTCAACTTTGTTACAAACACTCACAAAACCTCTTTAGAAAGAAAGGAAAATGGAAAGGAAGAATGAACTGCATTTGGAATGGGAGAAGTTTTTGTTTATAGGTTCCTAATTTGGCTTGGCAGGAAGGTAAGGGCCATACCCCAAGCTCAATTGATTTTGTAAACCCCTGAGGGGTTTCTTGGTCAAGGATGAGTTGGTCTAGATGTTTTTTTAGTCCCCCTGGCTGAGATTCTGCCATACTGTGAAATCTTCCATGCCTTCTTTATGTGGTCTTCATGAATTACTGTGGCCAAAAGAAAGTCTTCACCTGGTAGTACTGGCAGTCAGAGAAACATCCAGGTGATCAGTCAATCAAGAAGCTTTTATAGGATCCGGACAGAGATTGGACCAATCATTTCACTGATATAGGCAACTCTGTACCAATCAACAGAGACCAACCCTTTCTCTGCAATTTATAGCCTTGAGTTGCTGAAAGCAGTGGTATCAAACTGAAGAAGAAATGAGCCACCAAATGGAACATAAGGATCCCAGTGACTTAGAAAACCACATATTAAGATTGTCTGAAGTCTATTGTTCTATTTGGGGGCAGCTCATAGATCGCTAGGCCTGTGGGCAGAAAGACCCACTTAAAAAAAAAAAAGACCCATCTTACTGATTTCAAATCCAACCTCATACACTTACTAACTGTGTGACACTGGGCAAATTACTCAACCCTGTTTGCCTCAGTTTCCTCATCTGTAAAATAAGCTGGAGAAGCGAATGGCAAACCACTCTAGTATCTTTGTAAAAAACAAACAAAGGAGAAAAATCTCCAAACGGCATCAGGAGGAGTTGGACTTGACTGAGCAACATTATATTTCACTTTATCGTGTTACAATTACATTTTAATCTGGTTCCTCAGTGCTGGAGAGTGTTGCTCTGACCTAGAGCTCTGAGAGGTTGTGACTTGCCTGGGGTTATTTTTGCCAATAAATTTTATTTTTAGTTTGTTTTGTTTTTATTTTATTTTGGAGACTGGATGTCCCTATCTCCCCCCAGGCTGTAAGTGCATCAGCCCCTGGTGGGTAGATCCCAGTATTGATCAGAATGAAAACTTTAACCTGCCCTATTTTTCTGTCTGGGCCAGGCCACCCTTCCTTAGGCACCCCTTTACCCCGACCCCCACATCCCAGGAAGTCAGCATACTGGTATTATACTTCACAGGGACACTTAATGGAGTTTTAACCCTATTTTAGCTCAGAATTCTTGAACCCAGGCAATCCACCAGCCTCAGCCATTCCCGGTAGCTAAGATTGTCAACATTCAACACCATGCCTGCTGGAAAAAAAATTATTTTCAATCACAAATTCCTATCTACAACCTTTAAAAGTATAAATTGTATGTAACTTGAAAATACAGGTAAGATTTTATAATGATAGACTACAATTTCACAAAGAATTGTAAACATTTTGCACACTTTTGAGTCCTCTTTTTTTATTTTTGGCAAAGTGCTCTTTTGATGATATATAAATTAAGGAATAGATGACCAGAGAAAACAGCTTCCAGATAATACATGAAGGGTTTGGATTTTTCTTCTCATAAACATGTTAAAAGAAAAAAAGAAAAATCAATAAAAATGTCTTTGCAGGCCAGCTCTGCACATATACCTGGGTGTCAAAATAATCTTGAAGATTCTTGGAATGTCAAATATAAAATATAGGTTCCTTAAGAGTTCATAGCCCTCCTAAAAATGAATTAGGGGTGACTTATGAGCAGCTTACAGGGTGACTTATGGGGTAAGAGGGACTGGAGCACAAGAGCTATTGTTGATGGAGAAATTCATATAATTAGGGAATAGAGTTGACATGGACAGCTGGGTTGCACAGTGGGTAGAGTGGCAGGCTGGAATTAGGAAAACTCATCTTCCTGAGTTTAAATCTGGTCTCAGACTCTTACTAGGATCTGGTCTCAGACTCTTCACCCTGTTTGCCTCAGTTTCCTTATCCATTAAATGAGCTAGAGAAGGAAATGTCAAACCACTCCAGTATCTTTGCCAAGAAAACCCCAAATGAGATCATAAGGAGTTGGACACAAGTCAACAACAACAACAATAACAACAAAAACAGTTGACACCCCACCTTTGGGTACGTATACATTCTTCTAATCATTCACTAAATGCCAGGTACTGTTCGAGGTACTGGGGGTACAAAGACAAAATGGATACTTTCTTGCCCTTAAGGAGCTCATAGTCTAGCATTATATTCCAATTTAGATCCAAATGGAAAGAAACCTCTCTGTTTCTAGGCTATTAAAAGAACCATGCTTCACAAGGGTCTTTTGAGAAAGCAGACATCTGACTAGCATCCAAAGTGAACAACTTGATGATGTTAGAGCACACAGGCAAGGATTAGAAATTTTCCTGTGGAGATTAGCTTGACTATGTCCAAAACACAGGACATATGTATGACATACCACAAAATTACTCAGATCCAGCCAACATTGTTCAGAGAATACTATCTGCCTCATTCATTACACTTGTAAAATGCTTAGTAAATACTTTTAGGTCTTTTCCACATTGCTCCATTAGTCTCAAAATGTGCCACTGTCTTCTCCAAGAAGTTCCCCTTCTCTTCTCCCATTATCGAATTGTCCTGTGTCAGGCAGACCCAGCCTAGCCTGGGAAAACTTCCCCCTAAGTTCTACCAAGGTGTCCCAGAACCTTTCTTACAACTTAGAATATTCTTCTCTGTAACTAACCTAGATTATGCCCAAGACAAGTAGCAATTACTGTCCTGAGACAGCAGAAGCCAGTGGCATGGATGGTTAACTGGGCTACCTGGTCTTCTTTAGGTCTGGACCTTTTGACTTGAGCTAAGGGGAAGAAGGAAGGAGAAGAGACAGCCCTGTTATAGTGACAAGAAGTGACAGTGACAGTGACTGGTGACAGTGTCAGGTGACTGGTGTTCAAATCCTAGCTTTGCCGCTCCCTACCCATGTGACCCACAGCTTCCTCATCTGTAAAGTGAGGGGTTGGGTCAGATAATCATTAAGGTCTTTCCAATTCCAGATCTAATGATCCTAAAGCATCCTTAATTCAAGGTTGGGAATGAGGAGTAGAGAGCCTGTGAAGGGAACTCAAGGTTTCTTTTTTTAATGTAATCGATACATTTCGGTTTTACATAACTTTCATTTTTGGATATATCCCCATCCAGTGAAATACTGCTTGTAACAAAGGATTTTTAAAGCAAACCAAAAATAGCTCTGCAAAACCAGTCAACACATCAACAGTCTGACAGTAAATACAATGTTCCGCAGCCGTAGTCCCCCCACCTTTGCCAAGAAGAGGATGTATATTTTCTCTTCTTCGAGACCAAACTTGATCATTATAATTATACAGCAGTCAGTTTCTATTTTTTCTCGTTGTTATTCATTGCAATTGCATTGTCATAAGAACTCATAAGTTCTGACCAACCAGGCCTCCAGTAGCTGCCAAGGTCCTTTTCTTTTTCTTCTTTTATTAATGGATTGGAACAGAAAACATTTATCACATAAAAACTGGGAATTTTTTTTTGGAGGGCAATTGGGGTTAAGTGACTTGCCCAAAGTCACACGGCTAGTGTGTCACGTGTCTGAGGCTGTATCTGAACTCAGGTCCTTCTGACTCCAGGGCCGGTGCTCTATTCACTTCATCACCTAGCTGCCCCCAAAATTGAGAATTTTTTGCACAAACAAAACCAACACAGATAAAATTAGAAGGAAAACAATTAACTGGGAAAGCTCTATACGTGTTTCTCTGATGAAGGTTTATTTTCCAGGATATATAAGGAATTGGTTAAAATTTACAAGAAAAAGAGTCATTCCCCAATTGATAATCAAAGGATATGAATGGAAAACTTTCAAAGAAAGAAATCTAAGTTATCAACAACTATATTTTTAAAAATGCTCAAACCTCTAAATAATTAGAGAAATGTAAATTAAAGTAACTCTGTGGTTCCACTTCATAGACATGAAATTGGAAAAGATGACAGAGAAGAAAATAGCAAAAAGAGGGGAGCAAAACCAGGGGAAACAGGCACAGTAATGCATTATTAGTAGAGCTCTAAAATGATCTAGTCACTCAGAAAAGCAATTTGGAAGTAGGCCCAAAATGTCACTAGACTGTGTATTCTCTTTGACCCAGCAATAACTCTACTAGGCCTATATCCCCAGATATCAAAGAAAGAAGAAAAGGACCCTTGTGTAAAAAAATGTCTAGAGCACATCTTTTCATAGAGGCAAAGAGCTAGAAACTAAGGAGGTATCAAATTATGCTGTAATAGAACACAATTGTGCTGTAAGAAATAATAGAATGGATGGGTTCAGAGAAACCTGGGAAGATCTGCATGAACTGATGGAAAGTGAAGTAAGTAGAACCATGGGAACAATTTATGCAATAACCATTTTGTAAAGGCAAACAGCTTTGAAAGACTTACGAACTCTGATCAATGCAATGACCAGTCAAGAATCCTGAGGACCAGAGGATTCACTAACTACCTACTTCCTGACAATAGCTAATAGATTCAAGAAGAATGAAACATAAATTTCTGGACATGGCCATTGTGGGAATTTGTTTTGTTTGACCACGAATACCTATTACAAGGGTTCTGTTTGCTCTTAAATTGGAGAGAGGAAGCAGGACCAGAAGAACATTGTGCACAGTAACAACAACATTGTACAACGATCAACTATGATTGACTTAGCTCTTCTCAGCAATACAATGATCCAAGACAGTTCCAAAAGACTCATGCAGGCAATGCTATCCACATCCAGAGAAAGAAATGGAGTCTGAATGCAGATTGAAACATCCTATTTTCACTTTCTTTTTTTTAGTTTTTTCCTTTCATTCTGTTTCTTCTTTCACAGCATAACTAATGTGGAAATATGTTTAAAAAATAAATTGGAGAGTGGAGGTAGAAAATAGAAAAATAAATGCTTGTTAATTTTAAAAAGGAAATATATATATATATATAAACATTTATTAAGTGATTACTACATGCCAAGTATTATAAGAGAAAGCATGGCAGAGTATATAGAGAACTAGCCTTAAAAACCAGGAACACCCATTCTGTCTGATAGCTATATGACCTTGGTGAAGTCACTTTAATTTTCAGTACTCTAGGCAACTAGAAAAGGTGACAACCTGAGCTGATAGGAGTTTCCTCACCTAAGAATTCCCTATACCAATGAAATCAAAGGTGTAATCTTTATCCTTTACACAAAGCCTTTAAGAACTATGCCAAGTGCTAGGAATAGAAATAGAAATTTCAAAAAAGCAATCCCAGCCTTCAAAGAGCTCAAGTTCTGTTTTGGACTGACCCCTACCTGCCCCCTGTCCAGCTACGGGGAAGATGGAAAGGGTCAGTGATCTGTAGGGTGTATTTTAGGGAAAGGAGATCCTGGGGCTTAGGTGTAGGATAATTCAAAGTCAAAGGGGTACCATATACCTTAGTTTCTTACTGGGTCCTAAACCTGAAGAGAGATGGATGGGGGAAAGGCGGAAGGAACCTGAGTCCCTCATAGCCTAATTGACCAGGTCTTCTCTTCAGCCCCTCAGCTCCCTCTAGAGGGTGACCTGCATCAATGAAGAATCCACTATGCCACAATTGACCAATTTCTTAATGAGTCGATGAAACAGTAAGTCATAAAGGGTTTGTGAACATATACTCTCATGGGCACACACATCTGTGTTCTCATCCTAGTTAAGAATGTCGTCTACAAATACCTCCACATGCATCCCTCTCCACCACCAAAGAGGAGAGAGATAGCGCTCCCTAGGAGGCACTCCTTCCCCAGTAGTCAAAGAGTGCAGTGTGTAATATTGGCATGTAGGTACTGTGTATGTATGCTCCTACATGATATTATATAAAAGCTGCAAGAGATCTCATAGATTATCGAGTTCCACCACCGTATTTTACATAGGAAGAAATTAAAACACAGAGAGGGGGGGAGATGACTTGTACCATCTTGACCCCTCTGTCAAATAAAAGAATTGTATTAAAGATCTCCTTTGGGGGCAGCTAGGTGGTGCAGTGAATAGAGCGCCGGACCTAGAGTCAGGAGGACCCGAGTTCAAATCCAGCCTCAAACACTTAACATTTACTAGCTGTGTGACCTTGGGCAAGTCACTTAACCCCAATTGCCCTGCCTTCCCCTTCCAAAAAGCCAAAAACAATTTTAAGTCCCCTTTGCCTCTGATTTTGTGGCTCCACAATTTTGTAATGTGGGTTATAAAAATACCTCTATACTTTCCCAAGCTCTCTGGTCTTCTGGTTATCCTGGTATGGCTAGCAGTTGGGATCCTGAGATTACTAGCTGCCACATAGGAAGAATCAAACTCTTTGCCTTAAGTTTCACTGAAACTCTAGGAATTCCATCTTCTCTTCTTGGAACCCACCTTCAACCAACTGCTCAAAAAGCATTTCTTTAGCATTTACTATATGTCAGGCACTGTTCTAAACATTAGAGATACAATTGAAAAAGCAAAAACAGTATCTGCCTTCAAGATGTTAACATTCTAATAGGCAAGACAACATATACATACATAGGCAGATACAAGATAAAGAGTAGATGAAATGTAACCTTAGAAACGAAAGCATTAGAAGATTGGAAGGACAGGAAAAGCTTCCTGCAGAAGTTGGGAGTTTGAACTGATGCTTAAATGAAGTAAAAGATTCTAATAGGGAAGGTGAGTCAAGAAAACATTCAGGAATGAAAGACAGACAATGCAAAGGTATGGAGACTGGAGATAGAGAATTGTGTGTGAAGAATAGTGAGGAGCAGAAGGTAAGTCAGAATGCTGGACCACGGAATGCATAAAGAAAGTAGTGTGTAAAACTGGAAAGCTAGGAAAGGGTGAGGTTTTCAAAGAACCTTTAATAGTCCAAGAGTTTATATTTGATCATAGAATTAATAGGGAGCCACTGGCTAGAAGTAATAAGGAGCCACTGGAGTTTATCCAGTGGGAGTGCCCTGTTACACCTTTGTATTAGGAAAATTCAGTATGGAAGATGGATCTAGAGTGGGGAGATATGAGTCAAGGAAACAAATTAGAAGGCTATATATATATATACTCCAGGTAATATATCAGATTGCTTGCCATTTTCTGGAGTGGGGAGGACAGGGAAGGAGGGAGAAAAATTTGAAATTCAAAATCTTATAAAAAATGAATGTTGAAAATTGTCTGTATATAAAATTGGAAAAAATAAAATATTATTTACATTTTTTAAAAAAATTATCTAGGTGAGTAGAGAAAAGAGTATGTCTAAGAGAAACATTGGAGAGTTAGAAATGGCAAGTTTTGGTAACTGGTTGGACCCATGGGATAAATGAGAGTGAGGACCTTTATGACTGGGAGGATGGAGATTCCCTTAACTCTGACAGGGAAGTTTGGAAGAGGATGGTTTGGGGGAGGAAAGATCATGTGTGATTCAGAATATTGACCTACTGTCCCAGACTCCTGAAACCCCAACCAGAGGCTTGAGCCTTTTGGGCCATCCTGGCCTCTGAACTCCATTGCCTCCTTAGTCTCAGAGATCAACTGCACTCTCCCTGCTGCCACCCCATCTGGTTGTCCTAATTTGGCATCTGTTTCTCCTTTTCTCTCTTACTCCTGACTCCACACACTTCAAATCACAGGAGTGTATTTTCTAGAATTTATTTACAAGGGAAAAGAGAATATACAAATTAAAAAACACACCAGGGTAAGGTAATTTTAAATGTATGTAAAAGAAAGCCAGTCTCCAGTGAGATGACTTTTAAACTTCAATTTAGGAGGCTTATGTTCTCTTTCTGGGCTGGGAGTTTTATAACAAGGTGTCCAGAAACCTAAAGTCTTTGAAATGATGTCTTCCATCCCAAACCCCTGGGAAATTTAGGGATTTTCCCACAAAGGGTGGATACCAGATCAAGCTCATTGTCCATTTCTCAAACCCAGACCTATCCTCAGCCAATCAGGAAACTTCCTGTTCCCATGGTGGGGCCTTAATTCTTTTTTATGTAAATAGTATTTTACTTTTTCCAATTACGTTTAAAGATAGTTTTTAACATACAATTTTTAATAAGATTTTGAGTTCCAATTTCTCTTCCTCTCTCCTCCCCCCCCACAACACCACAAGCAATCTGATATAGATTATACATGTGCAATCATGTTAAACATATTTATGAGGACTTAGTTCTTACATTTTCATTCATTCATTCAACAACATTTATTAACCACCTACCTTATAACAGGCACTATACTAAGTATTTAGGGATGTAATGATAAAAATGAAACATTACACTTATATTCAATTGGGGAAGAGGGAAAAACATGAACACAGATGAGTTAATAAAAATATATACAAAATAATATTGGGGGAAGACACTAACCACTGCAGAGATCAGGAAGGACTTCCTGTTGGAAACAACCTTGGAGATGAGCCTTGGAAATTCCAGGAGTCAGAGTCTAGGATGGAGTGCATTCTATACATGAGACAGAATGATCGTTTTACAGAGGAGACAGGGGCAAAAAGAATGGTGCACCAAGATGGCGGAGTTTGCATGCAGCAGAGCTGGATTTCAAACCCAGGTCCCACCATATACGTAGTCATAGGCATAGATATAGTGTTCTCGCCACTGTATTATGCACTTTACTCACAGAAAAAGCAGGTAGAGTAGAAATTGTTATTCTCTACTTTACGGTTTTGGAAACTGACTTCTCCACTCTATACATCTGGTAAGTGTTGGAGCCTGGTGTTCAATCCTGATACACCCTCACATTGCATCATGCGACTCTGCCTGACTCTTATGTCACAATCATAGATCTAGACCCTTAAGGGCTATTGTATCTAACTCTCTAGTGTTACAGATAAAGTGACTTGTCCATGGCCACACAGTTAGTGAGTGTGGCTTCAGGGTTCAAATGCTACATTCATCTACTACACTATTCTGTTCCCAATCCCTCTGCTAATTAGATTCTTCCTTAATCAAAGGGCAAGAATGAGCATTGTGGAAAGTGTTCTCATCATCTCAAAAATCAGAATAATCTGACTAAGTACAAAAGTCAGCCCTGAAGTTTGAAGTAAAAGAATCCCACTCCTTCCATAAGGACACAAATACTGCTCCACATGTCAGTGTTTTTCATAATCCTCCATCCCCTTCATCATCCCAGAGAGAAATTTCCTCATCCCTGCTTCTGGGAGAAGAGGGAGGAGGGCAGAGGAAGGCTATTAGTGTTGTTTATAGAGAACCCTGACACAAAATGACTATTGGGGAAGGCAGGACTAGAATCTAATCACCTATTAGGAGAGGAGAAGATCTCCTGCCTTTCTAATGGAAGTTGATACACCACATTTCCTCCTTCCCTCCAGAGTCTTCCTCCTATTCATTTACTTTCCCTCCTAACCATTCACCTCCCTCCATGGCTGGGCTCTTCCTTCCCTCACCTTTTTCAGCAATAAATCCTGGTTTAGTGCTGACACAGCCTCCTCCATCCATCTGGTAACTCAATTTGTGGGATTAACCCCAAGCCCCAAAGCCCGGTACACACGTGGCTGGTGGGAAACAAGACCAGGGCTGCCAGGAACTGACCACACGATCATCTGTGACACCACCAACACACTGCTGTCCCCTCCAACCTCCCATCCAGGATAGCACCCCATCCCACTCTCACATTGCCCACACTTCAAGGCATCCATAGTGGGTTAGGTTATCTACAAGGAGGAGAAATTTAAGGGGCAGTAGCTATACTGACTGGGAAATAGGGTAGCTTTGGAATTGTAAATATGGCTTAGTTTACATATTCTGGTATGATAGAATGAAAAGAGACATGGATTTTTAGTCAGAGGACCTGGTTTTGAGTCCCAGTTCTGACTCTTGCTTTTGTCTAACCTTGGGCAAATTATTCTTCCTTGATGGGCCTCAGTTTCCTCATCTGCAAAATCAAAGGAGTTGAACTAGATAACTTGGTTCCTTCTAGGCTTTATATGAGTGATGCTGACTAGTCATCAAATATCATCAACCTTTTAAAGTCATTGGAATATCTGAGCTAGGACATAGAAGATTACCAAATTCAACTCTTTCATTTGACAGAGGTGGAAACTGAGGACCAGAAAAAGGAAATTATTTAATCTTAGTCACAAAGGTAGTTAGTGGCAGAGTCAGGAATAAAACTCAGATATCCTGACTTTCAGGCAGAACTCATCTCAGGATAACTCCCCATTTTCTATTCTCTTAGTTCTCCATTTAGTATTCTATCTCACCCTCTTCTTCCTTCTTCCTCTCTGTCTGCCTTGTCTCATCCTTCACTCCACAATCCCCACCCCAACACATATTACTAGAACTCCCACCTTCTTGCTGATGATCCAAGAACCTTTCCTTCTTTTAAAACTTAAGTCCATTTTTTCTCAATAGGTTAGTTACCCTCTCCTCTCCTCTCCTTTTCCCCAGCTCCATTGAATTCAGCTTCCCTTCAGTTTCTAATAGTGTCTGGTAATGGGCTAGACCTGACTCCTCTGGTGTTTTAGGCATGAGATTAAGATGAAATTAGAACCTCAGAATACTTCCAACAGTTAATAAGAAGAATTTACTTAGCCGTGTCAGAGAAAGGATGTTCAGAGAAGGGATGTGATGCTCATTTAGAACAAAGCATTGACTCAGTAGAGTACAACTTTCCAGTCTTGTTCTTGCTCCTGGTCTATGGCATAACTGCCAGGTAGGTGACACAGTAGATAGAGTGCTGAGTCTGGAGCCAGGAAGACTTGAGTTCAAATTTGACCTCAGACACTTACTAGCCATGTGACCTTGGCTTGACCTTGTTTGCCTCAGTTTTCTCATCTGAAACATGAGCTGGAGAAGGAAATGACACACTACCACACACTACTCCAGTATCTTTGTCAAGAAAACCCCAAATGGGGTCCCAAAGAGTCAGACATGACTGAAAAGTGATATGACTATGACAGTATGACTATTGTATGACCCCTTAGGGAGAGGCTTCAGCGACCCTTGCACCAGGCAGCAATGTTAACATTCTGACTCTTAGTCCCCTGAGCCAATCTCAAGGACAATTTCAATACCTTTTAATGAAAAATTAGCCTAACTTTCCTAGGAGAGAGGGTTAGGATATTTTTCCCAGAACACCTTCCTAATGGAGAGGTTAAACCCAAAAGACAGTCCCAAATAGTGAATAATCCAAGAACCATTTCTATGAAGTAGTAGAATGGGTTTATGCACTTATATTTGGGTGTAGATTTGTTTGGTATATGAGGATTCTCTTTGCTGCAAATATTAAAGCAGAACAGTGAAACTGGCTCAGGAGAGACTGGGAGCCTGTTCAGTTTCTACCTTCTGACCCCTGCTCCAACTCTCCTAGATAATCATGTCCTTCTGGGAATAAAAAAGCCTCACCTCTCAGAAAATACAAGGTTTGCTGTCTCTTACACCTTACTTTGGGGCAGAAGGTTCTAAAGGATTTCTCTGCTTGCTCAATTAACAAAGGGAGTTGATATGTCAACAAATTGTTTGAATTTTACATAAATACATTTTTATGTATTCAAGCATAGATTCTTATATGTCAAGAGGGTTTGAAGGCAAGATTTGCCTTGGATAAACAAGTGTTGACTATATCACTTAGTACTTACCTATTAGCTATCTTAGCCTGTGTCTTTCTGTGGACACTAATACACGTTTAACTCTTCACTGGAAATCCTCTAAGGGCAGGGTCTGTGAATCCTGTTTTGACAACCCTTCCTTCAATACTTATTTCATTGACCCTTGACCTTATTGATGTGGATATACATTCCCCTGGCTCTTAATGGAAGCCATCATTCTTCCCGTAAGTGATTTTGGTTGAAGTTTTTCTGTAAACCTTTCATAGAGGTTTTATCCAACATGTAAAGGGCTTCCTTGTTATCATTTTGTGAATAGCAATGTAACACATGGCCTGTCTGTCTGTTATCCCTCCAAATGGCTGTGTGACTGACTGGCCCACATCCTTTTCCAGTCATACATGACTCTGATTGTATTTTTAGAACAATAGATGCAGATAAATTGTTGTTGGTAATGTATTACAGCCCATTCATTCCTACCATACACCAGCCCATCCTCTGCCTTCTGAATGGATATCCATTAAAGTTGGGGCGGGGGACAGGAAGATGGTTGCCAGGCTTCTGGTATAGAGATAACTTTAACATCTGTGTGGGATTCTGAGAATGCTGATCTGCTAGAGAGGAAACCAGGCTAGGAATGATTTGTGGGGTTGAGCAAGGACTTCTGAAAGGTCAATGTGTACTTAGGCAAGCTCCTTCTCTGCCTCCCAGGAGAGAGGTAAAGGTGGGAATGGAAATAGAGAGGAAATTTAAGGGTTTTTAGTTCAGCACAAAGAAATACAGATTAAGAGCTGGAAAGGACCTTCCAGGTCACCAAGTCAGACTCTCTTATTTTACTGAGGAGAAAATTTAGGTCCAGGGAAGTTAAGTTGCCTGTCCAAGCTCATGTAGGTAGCATAGGGTAGAATCAGTTTTTAATCCCTCCCCCTTCCTATCTTACCCTCTCTCAAACTCCTGGAGGGTCTTTGTATCTTAATCATCTAGCACAGTGCCTGACATATAATAACACTTAATAAATGCTCTTGGAATGGATGGATGGGTGGATGGATGGATGAAGTCCTCTGACTTCAAATCTAGGGCTCTTTCTCTTGCACCATGCTGGCTTAAGAAAATTTGGGAGACAAAGAAAGATGCTAGATCTGCATGATGAGGCCTATTGAGAAGGTTCCAAAGCAGGGGCTACTCAAGAGAGAGTTAACTCCAAGGTCTGGGGATTCTGGAAAGGAGCCGTTTGCTGCAGAGAAATTCTGTGAGAAGGATACAGGCATGGCTCTGGGATTGCTGTCAGGATTCAGAGGATTTGAAGAGAGCAGGTCTGGACTGAAACTGAGGGGTGGACCTGGGATCCAGCCAGAGAAGGGCCCAACTTCTTCATAGACCAAAGGAGTGGAAAGAAGCAGTTAAGCTTTGGATTAGGGGTAGGAGAGCAAAAGAGAGCTGTCGGGGAAGGGACAAGGGGACCTGATTGGAACTATAGAAGGAACTGGCTGTACTGAAGGGGATAGAACCAGGAGTGCCTGGAAGGGACCCTGATCAGGGTTTGAAGCCAAATCTGGCTTATTAAGTAATGTTAATTTGTCTGATCTGCATATGGAACACTATGATCTCAAAAGATTCAGAATGTCAGGTGACCCACAAAGCAATAGGAAGATACATTGGTGGGCTTAAGTAGGGTGCACAATTTGCCAACTGATGAAAAACACATCATTTAGGGTGTTCATGTATTGGAAGGTTGGCCAATGCAGCAAGAGCAATGGATAATCAATCAATCAACAAGCGTTAATTAAGCACCCTCTATGAACTAAGCTCTGTGCTCATCTTGAGGGTAATTTAAGCTCTCTTTGTGCCTCAATGTATATCATAAAATACATAGTATTATATATAATGTATACATAAATATATTATAATATATAAAATATATAATATTATATATTCTATAAAATGAAGGATTTGGATTCAAAGGTCCTTTCCAACTCTAAAATGATGATACTATGATCATTCTAAGTTGCAGAAAAGGTACTAATCAATACTATTGGAGGAAGTTTTCTAACCCAGGAGTCCCTTATACCAATGAAATGATGGGTATTTCTCTCCCTGTGTGGGGCAGTCAGGTGGTGAAGTAGATATATAGAGCCTAGAGTCAGGAAGACATCTTCCTGAGTTGAAATCCAGATTCAGACACTTACTAGCTGTGTGACCCTGGACAAGTGACTTTACTCTATTTGCCTCAGATTCCTCATCGTAAAATGAGCTAGAGAAGGTAATGGCAAACCAGTTTGGTACTTTTTACAAGAAAATCCCAAATGGAGTCACAAAGAGTCATATGTGACTGAAATGACTGAACCATAAAAAAATCCCCCCAAAACCTGGGTACTATCCCAGGTGCTGGAGACTCAGAGAAAAGAATAAGCTCTGGAAGAGTTTATGTTACATTGGAGTAAGACAGTATTGTCAACCAGACCCATCTAGCCTCTAACCTGTAGATGGCCAGCACTGAACAGAGGAGGCTAGAGACAAGAGAGTCAGGAATCAAACAGAAGTTTAATTTCAAAGTGAGGGAAATGGCTTGCAAGCAAGGACACATTTTGGGGGGGGGGACACCTAGTGAATAGACCTAAGGCAGTGGGATTGAGTGGGATTGAACCTTGATTTTTATACTTGTGGCTAGACAAAGAGTCAAACAGTGTAATGTAGCGACAGTAGTGAGACACCAGCAACAGTGAGGCAGGGTCATCTAGTGACAAAAGGGCTGCTCACAGCAGGGCTTCATGTCTAGTTGGTGCTTGCTCAGGCTCAGGGGCCATCAGTTCCAGACAGTAAGCCCACACAAAAGATTGTTGTCACTCTAAGCTCAGGGCGAAGCTTGCTTGCTGGCCCTTAGCTCTGAAAAACAGGGTGTCTCCTAATATCTTGACAGTATACACACATATAAGTATAGGTAAAATAATGCTCAGCTTATCTTTTACAAGGTTATTTCAGGGGGGCAGTAGGCACTGAAGAGAGCAAGAGTTTTTATGAGAAACAAACATGAGAACAGCACAGGATGATGGGCCAATTGAACTCTGTACCCAGCCTGAATGAGATCACAGGGCCATGGAAATATGAATTAAATGTAGGGCTTGCAAACCCAAGCTTCCCTCCCTTTTGTTGTTGTGCAGCCATTTTTTCATATTCACATCCAGCTCTTCATGTCAAGAGTACATGTCCAGCTCCTTGTGACTCTATATGGGGTTTTCTTGGCAAAGATATTAGAGTGGTTTTCCATTTCTTTTTCAGTTCATTTTAGAAATGAAGAGGGGTGGCTAGGTGGCTCAGTGAATAGAACACCAGCGCTGGAGTCAGGAGGACCTGAATTCAAATATGGCCTCAGACACTTAACCCCAATTGCCCTGCCTCCTCCCCTCCAAAAAGCAAAGGAGAAGAAGAAGAAGAAGAAGAAGAAGAAGAAGAAGAAGAAGAAGAAGAAGAAGAAGAAGAAGAAGAAGAAGAAGAAGAAGAAGAAGAAGAAGAAGAAGAAATGAAGAAACAGAGGCAGCTAGGTGGCACAGTGGCCCTTGAGTCAGGAGGACCTGAGTTCAAACCCAGCCTTTGACACTTATTAGTTGTGTAATCTTGGGAAAGTCACTTAACCTTGATTCCCTTGTACCCTTGTACCCTTTCTTTCCAAAAGAAAAAAAAAGTAATGAGGAAACTGAGGCCAACAAGGTTAAGTGACTTGCCCAGGGTCACACAGCTAGTAAGTGTCTGAGGCCAGATATGAACTCAGATCTTCCTTACTTCTATGCATTGTCACATTGCTTTGCCTAATGTCATATTCTTCTTGCTAAACTGTACTTCTCAAGGGCAGATGTTGGATCATTTCTTCTATAATTATTTTTTTCTAGATTGAGTCTAAATATAAGATTAATGAAAACGGAAGTACAGTGGCTATTCGTGGGCCCAATCCTTACTGCTCATTGGCATGGGACCTTTGATATATTCTGCTCTGCCTGGGTGGGTTGACCTCCCCTTAGGCAACTTGGTGTTACAGGTGTTGGACCCAATGTCTGGCTGCTGAGTCTTCTCTTTGTATTGCCAGCACCTAGTACAATGTCTCCTTAGTAGAAAGGGGTAAATGTTTACTGACCTGAAAAGGGAATCAAAGGCCTAGAGTTCAAATCTTGCTTCTTAGGCTTACTACCTGCATGTCGGTCGATGGGCCATTCACTTAATCTGCTTGTCTCTCACTTTTTTCTTTTGTAAAATGAGGAGGTTGGACTTTATGGTCTCCCTTTCATGCTCTATATCAATGATCCTATAACACTGTTGGGAAGAGACCAAGGGGAGGAGGGAAGAGGCAGATAATTAATGACTATTGAGGCATAGACTGAGGTAGGCATGTAGAGAGGCTGATCTGGGAAGATCAGTTTGTGAGGAAATGGCGTATGAACTGTTTAAGGAATGGGCAGGGAGGGGGTTGTTGGGTGGGACTTGCAAACTTGTTGAGTGACCTTAGACAAGTAGTTTCCCCTTTCTTGGATTTTCTTTTCAGTAAGATGAGAGGATTTGATTTCATGATGTGTAAAAAGTTTGAGAGACATAGTTTCTGGGTAATTGATTATTTTATCAATCATGCAAGCAATAATTAATAAAAAGGTGTCAATAAAAGTGACACTCTTGAATGCCAAAGACCCCTCATGGAACCCATGCAATACTCTTGGAAGAGTGGGTGTCCCTGGCTGTGGCAATCAACTCTGATTGGTTACCAATTAACGAAAAGACTGAATATTATGAGAGGTGGGCTTATTTTAATAAGGGTCTAAGGGACTTGACTCTGATCACTCAGTCTTGGTCAAAGAGACTTATCTATTTTGCCCTGTCTAGGGTAAACTGAACAAAAGGAGGGAATCCACTTTTACCTAGAACTATTTGAGTAAAATACAATGGACCAGAAGCCATCAATCCACCTAAACTAGTTTTCCCAGTGGTGTAGGGTCTGAACAAAATTGCATCTCTCTATCAGTCCTGCCTTTCAAAGGCTGACTGGATAACCTACAGAGATTGATTTCTAAATGAGAAAAGGGGGGAAGCCTTAGTCCTAATTCAATAATTGGCTATTAATACAAGAGAAAAAGAATCATTTCTCTAGATTGTCTCTGGCCTTCTAGGGTCCTAGAATGTGTGACAGTCCAAGAATGAAGCCCATCCATGAGCTAAAGGGTTTATTTGTCCAGATTCTTCTCTGGCCTTAAAAATACCAATAACACTCATAGGTTCACAGCTGGAAGACACATCAGATATGACCATTTCTAGGCCAACCAACTTTATAGATGAAAAAACTGAGACATAAAGAGTTGAGTGACTTTTCCAAGGTCACATATGTCATAGTCCAAAATCAAGCTGCCTGGGCACTTCCTCCCTTGATCCAAAGTCACTTTAATGCTGATTTCCCTTCATTCAGACCCTAGACAGGAAAAAAAAGACTTAATCGAAATAAAGAGTCCAGAGCAGGGCAGCAACCTCTCTGAAGACACACAGGTACCGGAGGAGCCCAGTTTTCTGGAAAGCCAAGTCTCAGGCTCTACATGACTGATGTGAAGGATTATAGACAGGGAGAGGTAAAGGGAAAGAGCACCAATCTATGTCCATCAGCTCTCATCCTCAACACAGACAAACAGACTCCTGAAAGATTAGAATACTGCAGCTTTATTGAGTGAAACAAACTTTATTCTCAAGTAGAGATTACACTGGGGAGATAGGGATGGGTAAAGAGTGAGGGGGTAAAAAGAGATGGGACACAGGGAGAGGGGCAGAGGGGGAGGGAGAAATGGGTGGTTATTTAAAAAAACACGAATATATTTCACCCTGTTAATAAGGGGGCTCCAATTTTGTTGTGCTTTGTACCTATTGAGAGGGGAAGGTGGGGCAGACAAAGAGACATTGGAGCTTGTGGTGGGAATGGTTGGCTTTTCTCCTAGGTCTCCTGGTCTTAGCTGAAGTAGTAGCTCTCTTTGAGTCAGCCTTCCTTCATTGCTTTTTCTCCATGTCCCCTTTCCTCCAGCCCCATTTCATTGGATTGTTTGGGGGGAGCTAAGGATAAAGGCCTCTGGAGAGATGAATGTTTAGATTCCCAGGGGGAGGAGAAGGAATGTAAAAAAGAATTAGGCAAGGTGCAGGGGAGGGAGGGGGGTGCTTGTGGTTTGGCTAGTGGGAGGAATAGTAAGAATTTTTCTTTCTCCCAGAGTTTCCAAAGGCCTTGGTACAGGAGGTGAGAAGAGAGAGAGGATCTCCTAAAAAGGGCTCCCAGTAAGTAGCTCCCCTGCCTGGCCCCCTTCTCCACAACCCAGACCTCCTAACCCTGAGAACTGGAGAGGGGCAGCCCTGCCAAGTCCTCCAGATTCAGAGCTTCCTATCCTTCCTCCCACAATCTAAACCTCAGGCCAACCTCTGCATTCCTACCTAGTTCCCTCTAGGATTCCCAATAGGATTTACCTCTCGGCAGACTACAGTGCCCCTCCCTAACAACCTACATCTAATATACACATTAGCTATAGCCCAAGAGGGGAGATTTACCTAGGCATGCTCCATCCCATGGCATCACAGACATGACTCCCCACTAGAGACCCTGGTTCGAAAGGGAAAGAAGCTAGGGAATAGGAGAGGAAAGGGCTGACCTGCAACCCCTAGTCCAACTTAAATTCCAGTGACAATAGGGGAGAAGAAAGGAGGGAGAGGGGATAGCACTATCTCTGCTATCTGGGGACCACTGGGAGGGAGGGTCAGGGGTCCTGGACTAGAGGAGTCTGACAGATATGGGTAGAGACTGGACAGCTACTAAATCCAGGTCATATCCCTATAGTATTGAGTATTTCAGAGGAAGCCTCTCACTTTATACCTGTTCCAGTGAGCCCTAATAGCTGAGAAATGGGCTAGGAATAGGGGGAAGTAAGAGGGGCTAAATTGGATGGCAGTGGGGAGATAGGAAAGCAGCAGTCCCCCAACAGTCACTACCACCAGAGCCTACCACCAGGGAGATCACTGGCCCCAGCAGCCTGCACAGCGGGGGCCCAGGGCCTTCACCCTGAGCTAAAGGAAAAGAATCTTAATCCCGGTACTGTCATTAACTCATTTTGTAACCTGAGCAAATCATTTCCCCCTTTAGGGCCTCAGGTTCCCCCCATGTATAATCGAAGGTAGGATTAGGGCTCTAAAGGTCCTTTCCAGTTCTTACTTTCTAGGGTTGTGTGTGTCCTGAGGTCCCCACAGTGCAAGAGGGCTGGAGAAGAGACTTGGGGCCTCTCCTCTACTGAGTCGATGCTGAGACCCAAGCCAGGGACATAGGTTTTCAGACCCAAGCTTTAGCCTCCTCCCTGGTGGGATAGTAGTAGCTCCTAAAGTTTGGGGCACTCTCCCCCTGCCAAGCTTTTCCCAGCTGCCCAGTCAGTGGAGAAGGGGAGGGTTTGGGATGATATACCCCTGGAATCCGAACTGGAATAATCCCCATTTTAAGGCCACAAAATGCCCCAGGTCCTGCCAGCCTGGAGGAAGGGACTGCCTTGGGTCCAGCCATGGCAACATTGGCTTGGGTGCACACTCACATAACACACAGGCACATGAATACACACACGGGTACACACAGAGATGTCACACGTATAGACACACACAGACTCTGAAGTCTATTCTGTTTCATTCATCTTCTCCTCAACATCTTCATTAACCTCATCAACTCCCAGGAATCTCTCTCTCTTCCATGAACTCCAAAGTATCCTTTGTAATACCCTGTGAAGCTCATCGTTTTGCATGTGTGTGGATTCCTTTCAATTACGTTCTAAGTTCCTGGAGGGCAGCAGGGCCTGTTTCTATTTTCTCCAAAGGCCTAGTACAGTTTGGGGGCACGAATAAGAGTGTTGATAGATATTTATTCAATTCAGATTCTCAATCTGTCATGTGCCTAGGCCCAGTGCTGGTGGAGGGAGGGGAAGAGAGAGAGACATAGAGACAGAGACACAAAGAAAGAAGAGAAGAGGAAGAGAAAGAGGAAGAGGAAGAAGAGAAAGAGGAAGAGGAAGGGAGGGGAAGAGAAAGGGAGGGGAAGAGAGGGGAGGGAAGGAAGACAGAGATATAGAAAGACTGAGAAAGAGACAGACACTCAGACACACAGAAACAGAAGACCCAGACTGTGCCCCCGAGGTGCTGATAGTTTGACAGAATCCTTAGACAGCAGTGCAGGACACAAAAGGGTGACAGGATTTCTAGGAACTTATCCACCTAGCTAGCGCAGCAGAAAGTGAAGAAAGGAGTTCATTTAGAACAAAGGAATTGGGAAACGTTCTGAGAAGAAAGGGCTAGTCACCCAAGGAGCTGCTAAAGAAATTAGCTGATGGTGATACGATAGGACCAATCCTAGATCAAGTCTGTTCCTGCCTCCCATCCTGCCTCTGTGGGCCGGATCCTGCCCCTCCCTGCCGTCTAAAGGGCATCTCTTGTGCATCTTTTCCCCAGGCTCTCGTAGGAGGGAAAGTGTGAGAGGAAAACTGAAGGGAGTTTCACTTATAACCAAGTCTCCTCAACCAGGTGTTAGCTGCTAAGGCGGATGTCAGCTGAAGGCTCTGGTAGCTACCTGATGCTAATAACCAATTAGCTGATAAGTGAGATTTGCTAAGTAATGTTAGCTGATAAACTAAGGTTAGCTGATAGGGACTTAACTGAGGGACTTCAGGGCTGCTAATCCATTATTGATAACTAAGGTTAGCCGATAGCAATACGTTGATTAATAACTAAGGTGTTGAGTGGTATCAGGGATGTGGCCTCTTCTCCCAAGCATTTTACTTCTGATAGAATCATAGATCTAGAACAGGGAGAGACCTCAGGAGTCATATAGTCCAACTGCCCAATTTTTCAGATGAGAAACTTGAGATTCAGGGAGATCAAATTCAAAATAATTTGCTGAACCCCAGTGCTCTGACTTCAGAGCCAGTGTGCTTTCTAGTGTACCCTGTAAAACTGGAAGGGAGAATCCTTCAGCACCCCAGGGAATGAATCACTCAGGTAGCTCTTCAGAACAATATGGATAGATGTGTTGGGGTAGTGGGGCCCGCCCAACACCCCTCAAGTCATATCAGAAGCCTATTCAACTAAGGATACATATATGTAGTATAGTCACAAACATACAGGGACAGACACATGCTGAGTCACACACAGAGATAGATACATACATATGATCACCTGTGTGCACAAACACACACACCCAGTCCCACTTACTCAGAGGCCCACAGAGATGGCATGTCATTAAAACTTTCTCTGCCCCCAGAGTGTTGGAGGAGAGGAAAAGGAGGATTGGGTTGGAAAGCATTTGGTTCCTGACCTGCAGGCCCCACTTATTTCCCTAAGACCAAGGAAAGATCCCCACAAACCTAGGCACAAGCCAAAGTCCTCCTACCCAACACCCCTGCCACAGCCACTGACTGAAGGGCAGCCACTGAGCCAATCCCTGCATCAGCACAAATCTGGGGGGTGTTCTGGTGTGAGGTCTGGGCGGATCAGACAGAGACTGGGGGAGATGGGAGCAGGCTATTGGAATCACAATGGATATTACTTTCCATTAATGGATCGGGGAATTACAGGAGCAGGAGGGGGGAGGGAGAGAGAGTAGGATCCCTCCTACACACACCTCTCATGTCATATTTCATACTATTAAGAAATGGGGGAGGGGTCTTAAACATAACTCCCTTCTCCCATCTCTTAGTGTCCAGTCTAGAGAAGATGGGTTCAGAGTTTCCTTGTTACACAATTTATTCCCTCCCTCCTCTCCACTCACATCCCACTTGGCCCCCTCTCAGATTCCACCAAAGTCCAGGCCAGTCCAGGGTACTATGTATAGATGTGTTTAAGGAGGGCAAGAAAAGTCGGCTTCCTCTGCTTGGTGCCAGGGTGGGTACTTTATACAGCTGCCTCCATTTGCTGGGTGACTACCAAGGCATTCTGTGGATTACTCAGGTCTGGGACAGGGAAAAAAGGGGAAAATTCCAGTCCTTGGTGAGTAACTCCAGGGAAGAAACCAGAGAGCCCCAGGCTAAGATGAGGGATTTGGGGTTATTTGTGGATTTCTACACTCCAGCCCTCTCTCCCCCAAATACTCTCATAACCCTTGAAAATTGAGAGTTGTTGGAACCAGGGCCCCCCAGATAAAGCAAATGCAGTTGAACCCTCTCTTGCCGGAGGGCATAGGGGCAGAGGAATTGCGGCAAACCCAGGCAGGGCCCAGGTACTTGCTTCTATCCAGGTGTAATGGAAATGCAGATTTAAAGATCTTCCCTGCCCCTAGCTTAAGTGCACCTGGAGCCTGTGGTGGGAGGCTTGTTTTTCAGGAAAGCCCATACCTTGATACTTTGTGATTGGGCAGTGGGTCCAGAAGGTTGTTACATTCTCTGAGCCAAGAGAAGGCTATATAAGCCCTGAGGAGAGGCTTTGCTTTGGGGCTCACTTTGAGAAGTGTTGTGTGATTTGACCAGATGAGACTCTGGGAAGCCGTTGTTGAGAGCCCCCCGGCTTTGAAAACCCAGATGTTGATGCTTCCCTCTCTGGTAACTGTGATTTGGTATTGATATAATGGTTGGACAGTTTGGAAGCCTGTCTGTTTGATCTGTAAGTTCTGTAACTCTGAAGTTCGGGGTGCTGACCTTTTTCCCCTGAACTAGGTAATGTATGTTTGTTTGATTAAAGTAAGCTTGTTAACCCATTTTGAGTTGCTTTCCTTTTGAAAAGCAGATCTAAGAACCTGTGTTGGCAGTCACCCTGGGGATATTGGGGTGCTTGCTGCTACAAAATGGCGACGAGGATGGGATCTGCTGAGTAAAAGGAAAGTATGGGGGCTGGGATAATTGTTTGTTTCCCAGTTGTGGTAGCTGTGATTCTGTGGAGCCATGGAGCAGGAGAGGAGAAAGACCTGCATGCTGACTTCACTGAGCTGAGAGCAGGAATGGTGAGCTGCCTGCATGGAGACCTGTGGAGAAGCCTGGAGCTGCTGCCTTCTGCTGGAGGAGAAGGAACCCAGGAGTTTGGAGTTCAGCCACAGGACAAGATAAGGACTGTGTGGCAAAGCAGGGGCACTGAATGTGTTTCCTTGTTGCATCCCACAGTTTGGGACCCAGGGGGAGGATGGGCTTGTAACTATGATGGGTGGGGTGAAGTGCCATGCACCCCAAGGACCCCACATTGGTTTTGTTGCCCAGCTCCCTCTCTGGACTTGGAAGCAAGGGCTGGAGCAGTGTTGTGGGAAGGACACCCCTCTCCTCCCAAGAGAACTTTATGTGATAATGCTTCGTATTTTGTGAATTGATATGATAATGCTTTGTATTTTGTGTTTAAGGCCCTGTGGCCACTTTGGTAACTTTAGATGTACCTTGAAAATATGACTTAAGAGATGGTTAGTGCTAACTGTCTATGCTATGGGCATTCTTAGTAAGACTTTATTGAATAAGTGACTAATTGTACTTTGAGATATTGTTACAGATAAGAGACTAATTGAGCTAATCAAGACTTTGCCACATGAGTGGAAGACTTGTACTTTGAAAACTGATGTAACTGATTGAGTTAACTTAAGAGTGACTATTTTTTGATTTTACTGATAAGTGGACTGAGTTAACATTTGTCCCATGAGTGGAAGACTTGGACTATTGTATTTTGAGATTATATTGTGATTTTCTTATGTACCTGGAAAATGTGACCTAAGAGATGTTTAGTGCTAATTCAAATGTAAATTGTATATGCTATGGGCAAGAAAGATCTTGGGGCCGAATGTAATGGAAATGCAAATTTAAAGATCTTCCCTGCCCCTAGCTTAAGTGCACCTGGAGCCTGTGGTGGGAGGCTTGTTTTTCAGGAAAGCCCATACCTTGATACTTTGTGATTGGGCAGTGGGTCCAGAAGGTTGTTACATTCTCTGAGCCAGGAGAAGGCTATATAAACCCTGAGGAGAGGCTTTGCTTTGGGGCTCACTTTGAGAAGTGTTGTGTGATTTGACCAGATGAGACTCTGGGAAGCCGTTGTTGAGAGCCCCCCGGCTTTGAAAACCCAGATGTTGATGCTTCCCTCTCTGGTAACTGTGATTTGGTATTGATATAATGGTAGGACAGTTTGGAAGCCTGTCTGTTTGATCTGTAAGTTCTGTAACTCTGAAGTTCGGGGTGCTGACCTTTTTCCCCTGAACTAGGTAATGTATGTTTGTTTGATTAAAGTAAGCTTCTTAACCCATTTTGAGTTGCTTTCCTTTTGAAAAGCAGATCTAAGAACCTGTGTTGGCAGTCACCCTGGGGATATTGGGGTGCTTGCCGCTACACCAGGTTAAGCAGTTACCTTTGTGCCATACCTGGTGCTGCCAAGTTGTTGTTTAACCATTAGGGAGAGCGGTAGGTAGGAGGAGGAGAGCCGGGAGACACACAGGGTAATGGGAGAAGAAAAAGGAGGAGAATACTGCAAAAGGCTCTGGGAACACGGCCCAGCTGTCCCGACACCAAAGTTCCTGGGGGTGGCTGTGTGGGCAGGCAGGGGGCAGTGCTGTGCCAGCCAACAACAATAGGGCAAGTCCCCTGGGTTTCCATGTTAAAGAAAGTTCTGGTAGCTCAGATAGAAACTTGTGCTTTAATATATATATGTATATATATAATGTGTGTAAGTGTGTGTGTGTGTGTGTGTGTGTGTTACGCACGTGTGCATCAAACCAGTGTCTCCAGGATCTTAGGAGATGGGCCTCACCCAGACTCTCCTCCTTTGTTCGACCACCACAAGCCCCCCTCAATGGCACTATGGCCCTGTCCCCCTGGGCACCCCGGCTGTGGGGGGGGTCAGTCTTTGGTACGATGTAGACACTTTGGTGTGCCGGGGGGCTGGGGAGGGGCGTAGGAGAGGGTTGGATAGTGCTCATCATCTCAGCATTGCCAAGAAGAAGACAGCAAGGGGCCCAAATAGCACGGGGCCAGGTAGGCAGGAGGCACTGCTGCCAGGCATCACCACCACTAGGAAGGAGAGAGAAAGGAGAAACGCAATGAGCACTGGGAAGAGAATTCATGACTGAAGAGCCAAGTGACTATCCAGCCTAGAAAGCATGATGCCCAAGAATTAGGCGGCCAAAGCAGCCTCCTAGCTCCTCACCCCCAATTCCTGACCCTTCTCTCTAGTGACTGAATAGACCCACTGCTTGTCTTTACTCAGACAAACTTATAAACACACACACACACACACACACACACACACACACACACACACACGAACGCACGAACATACCCGCACATGCACATAGCTACACTCAAAGCTAGAGGCAACAACTGAGTAATTTATTCCTCTTTCTCTGCCCCTGTGCCCAGATTAGGGCCAGGCACACAGTAGCTACCCTACTTTAATAGCTACCCTAGTGAAACTTATATCTTAGGTCCTCCTCTCATGTTTTGTGACTATCTCTCCAGGATCACCATTTTAGGAAGGATCCACTGGCCTTATGCCTGGGCTCACTCTCTAGACTTCTCCTCAATGGCCAGTCAGACAAACTGAGACCTGGGAAAGACCTTTAAAAGGCCAACATCCTCACTCTATCCAGGACCATCTCCATTCTTCCTGATCTACATCTTGTCATTGGACCCACATGGTTCTGGTGTCCTGGTCCTCTTCCAGAGCAAAGGACAAACAACAGCAGCAACAAATCCAAGGACCTTTCCCCATCCCCTTTTTCCAGCTTCCCTTTGCTTTGTCTTCTATTTTAATGTAAACTCCTTGAGGGAAGGGACTGACTTGTTTGTTTGTGTATCCCCAAAGTTTAGCAGTGACTGGCCCATAAGAAAGCACTTAATAAATTTTATTTTCTTCCTTCTTTCTTCCCTTCCTTCCTTTTTCTTTCTTTCCCTTTTGTTCTTTCTCTTTCTTTTTCTTCCTTTCTTTTTTTATCTAATAAAGAGAGTTGACTGAGTCACACAAATATGAATACAAATTCATCAGACTTTCATAACTTCCCCTTAATTCTTCTCCACCTCCAAGCCCCAAACCTTTGTTGGGGTCCACTTGCTTCCTAGGACACTCTCCCTTCTTCAGGCTGACGTCATCAATGGCAATGTCTCCCAAATAACCTGAGCCTCGAACCCCTTCAAAGATAATCTGGTGGGAAATGGAATCAGAGAAAAAAAGAGAAGGGGAGGTTGAGGAAAATACTGCCAGGGCAGAGGCATAAGTAAAATCCATCAAAGCCCCCTTCAGCAGCCACTCCTCCTATTGTGTTCAGAAGAAGCCTATCAAAATAATTAACAGTCACAGAAGGATTCCTCCTGTATAGAAATGCCTTGAGTCATTTCAGCCAGTCCCCTGCCTTAGGACATGGCCCCTCCCTATATCTTGCCCTGGTAACCAGTATGCTTGGTGGTCTGGGGAGAATGCCCTTGTTGAATGTGAGGCAGGAGGATGAACCAGGATAGTGTCATCCTAGGACAGGGTCTTAATATACAGTGACTGTAGGAGTGAAGGAATTGTTGAGCCCCCAAAAGTCATGCAGAAAAATCATCCCTCACTCACCTGGAAAGGCCCACTGGGATTAATGGGCACATGAGCCTGCTGCCAAGAGTTGCCCCTATTACCACTCAGGGACCATGCATGGGTCTCCAGAGCCCCCTTGTTCCGGGATCGCACCAGAAGATTGAGGGAACCTAGTTGAGAGATAGAAGGGGAAGGAGGGATGGCCACTGAGGGACAATCTTGGGGGAAAAGGGGAGGTCCACATCCACACCCCTTTTCCTTCTACTCCCTGACTATGGGCACACATGGTAGATGGAAGGAGTAGATGGAAGGGGATACCCTATGTTCTCATACTGACCCAGTAGAGAAGGTGCAAACAGGGCAGAAAGGATTTGGGGAAGAAGCTATTTCCCCTTGATAGAAGGAAACAGACATGGAGTGGCTAGGTGATGCAGTGAATAGAGCACTGGCCCTGGAGTCAGGAGGACCTGAGTTCACGTCTGGCCTCAGACACTTAACACACACACACACACACACACACACACACACACACACACACAACTAGTTGTGTGACCTTGGGCAAATCACTTAACACCAATTGCCTTCCAAAAAAAGTGGGGAAAAAAAAGGAAACAAACTTGTTAGTGTTTGAAAATTTGGTTGACCCCTGGACATTTACTCTCCACCTGGGTTCATAGACAAGAGACTGAGCTGGAAAGGACCTCAGAGTTCATTAAGTTGACCCTTATCATTTTAGGGATAAGTAAATTAGGGCCTAGAGAAGTTAGGGTCACATAGCAAGGTGGTAAAGTGGATAGGATGCTAGAGGTGGAGTCAGGAACACTTTGAATCTAAATTCAGCCTCAGATACCAGCTGTGTGACCCTGGGCGAGTAACTTACCTTCTCTCTGCCTCAGTTTCCTCATCTGTAGAATAATGATAGCACCTACCTCTCAGGATTATGAGAATAAAATGAGATGTTTGTAAAGGGCTTTGCGAAGGTGCTATATGCATGTTAGCTCTTCTTATTATGAGTAAATTTCTGAAAGAGGATTCAAACCCAGGTCTTCCCCATCTAATCCAATAAGTCAGAATGTGAATTTTATTTCAACCTTAGATAGGAAGAGACCGAAGGAAAGAGAAGTATAGGGAGATGATTCACAAATAAAAAGGGGGTATGAGGTGAGGCTCTCCAAACAAAATTTAGTTAAGGAAAAAGAATATGCCTGCTCCCCTCAACTTATGTGCAGTTACAATCAGTCTGGCTTAACCTAAAGGAGTTTGTCCTCTAGACTTGCTTACTTCTATACAACTAGATCCCAATTACTGAGATTAATGAACCCCTTGAAAGGGTTGGATGTATCCATATTTGCACTATTTGAAGTTATGTGTATTTTATTTTTCTCCTTTGGTAAAGAAACAAGCATTTATTAAATACCTACTACATGTTAGAAACTATGTTAACTAAGCCCTTTTTAAAAATATTATCCTATTTGATCCTTATGACAACTCTTTGAGTTGGCACTATTATAATTCCTATTTTACAGGTGAAGAAACTGAGGCAACTCAATGACTTGCCCGGGGTCATACAGAAAGTGCCTGAGACCATATTTTAAAGGGGTGGCTAGGTGGCACAGTGAATAGAGCACCAGCCCTGGAGTCAGGAGGACCTGAGTTCAAATTTGACCTCAGACAATTGATCATACTTACTAGCTGTGTGACCTTGGGCAAATCACTTAACCCCCAATTGCCCTGCCTTCCCCCTCCAAAAAGCAAAAGCAAAATAAAAGGTGTGTGAGACCATATTTAAAACAACAACAACAACAACAAACTTGACCATATTTAAACTGAGGTCTGCCTGACTCCAGGTTCTATCCACTGTGCTATCTAGCTACCTCAGCACTAGGAGCTGAGCCCAGAGGCCATCTGGTCTATTTTACAGATGAGGAAACAGACCAGCTAGGTGGCACAGTCAAATTGGACGGGAAATATTTCATTGTCATAACAAACTCCCACTACTAATATAGATGTTCTCTAATTTATAGTCTTAGAGAGAGTAACCTAGGACACTAAGGAGTTAAGTGACTTGTCCAGGGTCACACAGGTAGTATGTCTCCAAAGCCAGCTTGCTGGCTCTGCTGCCAGCTCTCTATCTGCTTTGCCAATCTAGCCTTTAATAGCTTAACAAAAGTTCCTCTGAGAAAATTCCAACCTTGTCTACAAAGTTGTGGGGGTGACCAGAAAAGCACTGGGTTGGGGATCACAGCTTTAGAGTGGGGAGGGACCTCAGAAATCATCTAATTCAATCCCCTCATTTAATAGATGAGTGATTTGCCTGAAGTCACACAGGCAAATAAAATTCCAGCCCAAACCATCTGAGGGTGCCTCATTCCCTTTGGCTAGGGAACCATGGGTAAGTTTGACTTTCAGCTTTCCAATCTGTAAAATTAGGGAGTAGAATAATAGTGCTTGCCCTTTCTACCTCACAGGGTCATGGGAGGAACTTGCTTTGTGAGAGGCTATAGAAATATGGGTTGCTATTATTAGCGGAAAGAAAACACTATACCAGGAGTCAGGACCCCTGGGTTTGGGGAAGAAAGCTCCCAGCCCAGCTTTGAAGGACTCTGCCCCTTGGTGTCAGTGAAAAGAGAATGACCCCTGTTGACCTAGTGCAGACTGTCCCTTGTCATGTCTTCCCTGATTGTCAGAGCCCAATCATTTATTCCCTTTTCTGTCCCCTTTCCCTTGGAATCACAGCATATTATAAAAAGCTGTAAGAGACCTCAGAAATTAGGTGGTCTGACCTCACATTCAACCGATGGGAATATAGGCTCAGAGAGGAGGAAGCAACTTGTCTAGAGTTACACAGCAAGTTCGTAGTGGAGCCAGGAATTAAAGTCAGTGTTTCTTTGAACCCTCAAGTCCAGAATTCTATCCACTGCCTACTTCCAGATGGCAGAGAAGACACATCTGGGGGCAACAGAGCCCAGGACTCACCTGAAGGGGAAGGACGATTCCTGCTTCCCCTTTCTTGGGGTAGCTCAGCCACCTGAACCCACGGACCCAAACTGCTGTCTTGTGGGGGTAGGAACAGAGGGCTCAAACCCCAATCTGGCTCTATCTAATGGTGGCACAAGGAAGAGGTTTGAAGCAGGGCCACTGTCCAACTGGTGTCTCTCTCCAGTCTTTTTAGCATCAACCCTCCTTTGTATTGTTCCCCCATGAGCTCTTTCCACTCCCAGCTCCCCCTCCCATCATCTAAGATCGAAGAAGAAAGAGCTGGCGCTGAGGGACGAGAAATCAATCATCTATCGGAGAGGGGCTGGCTCTGGTGCCCGAGCACTGGGGCTGGCATTTACATGGCTCTGCCCACAGACAAAGCCGCACCAGCTGGGATGCCAGATAGGCCCCCTCGGGGAGGAGGGGGACGCCAAATGTTACCTGCCTGGGGATGAAAGCAGTTGGCTTTAATCTGGCTGGGGTAGGGAGGGAGGGATGTTAGCTGTGGAAAGACACACAAAGACCAAAGACAGCTGGTGCCCTGAAGCTGCCAGGCCGGATAGGGCATGAGTGGATGGCAGGCTTAGGGGGACAGGAGAAATAGCTAGGGACTTGGAAAATGAGGAACTCTATGGAGATTGAGGGCAGGGTAAGAGTTTTACAGACTAGAGACTTTAGGGAGGTAAAAGTTACTTCCCCTCACTCCGGACTGGTAGATACAAAAGATAACATTGCAAGAGTGGGGGTACCATGATGTGATGAAAAAGAACATGGGTTTTGGAATCAGGTCCTAAGTTCAAATCTCTTCTCTATTACTTGTTAAAATCTGACTGTGCTACCTGGCTGTGTGACCTTGGGTAAAACTCTTAACTTCTCTGTTCCTCAGTTTTCTCATGTGTAAAAACATGAAGTTTGTATGATAACTTTTGGGGTCCCTTTCTTCTAGCTCTAACTTTCATATTTGGGAACCAAGGGAAGAAGATCACCCTCCTAAGCATGTATCCATAACTTTAGGGATTTGTCCTGTTCTAGTCTCTATAGAGGGTCCCTCCTGCCCATGAGAGACAACCCCAAATTATAGTTTCCCTTCTCATATATAGAAATATATGTGTGTAGATATGTGTATACACACACACACACACACACACACACACACACACTTCTCCCCTTCATCACCTTCCCTCTGACCCAACCTCAGTCCTCACTTGCTTGTCTCCAGGTTGGGAAATTAGTCTCTCTTTCCCTAGATAACGATGGAATTCCCACCCTGCATTATTGACCTATGGTTCTATTCTGACCTGTGCCCCCAAGGTTTAGATGTTGGAGAGTGTGGGTAGCTTATCAATACCCTTAGATCCTCTGAATAACTAATTTTAGATCTGTTACCTAGATATTTATTACACCCAGACCCAAATCTCCTGCTATTCTTGGTTCCTGGAGTTAATGAACTATGCCATTAAGGAGAATAAATGTTCCCCCAATGTAATAAGTAGGGTGGTCTTTTATTTTCCCTGAAACAGCCTTCTTTAATATTTGCCTCCCAGACCTGGCATTCCTGGATTTGGGGGCTTTGGCATTGTTTCATCCATCTCAGACCCCAATGGGAACACCTAGAAAACCCCAGAGAGAGCTGTTGCCCAGTGGGACATCATTTCCCCCTCCTCCTGCCCCAGAGTCAACCTCAGCTTTCTTGCTAAGGCCTCCTTTCCTTTTCCTCTCCTAGAGACACTGAACCCTTATCTCTACCCCAACCAGAGGGAACCCAGAATTCCCTCTCCTCCCTGATCCTTAGACTCCCTTCTCACTTCCAATGATGGTGAACTGCCCCTGAGGAGCTGATACATCCTAAGGACTCCAGGGACTTTCCACCTTCCCTGCAGCTGCACCTTGGGGGTCGCTTCATCTTTTCATCCACACTATATATTAACTGCATTATCTTCTGTGATTAGATCACAGGCTTCATGAAAGCAGGGATTGTCTTTTTTCTCTTCTGTATCCCCAAAATTTCACACTGAGCTTAGCACATAATAAGCACTTAATAAATGCTTTTTTATTCATTCGTTCATCTCTTGACGTTACATGGCCATTGATGTTATCTCTACCTTCATCCTGCTAACCTGAACAGGCTCAAACAATCCTTTAGATCAGTATTTTCTCACCCAGCTCCTGGCTGTGCTACTTACTACCTGTGTGACATTGACCAAGTCATTTCCCCTAATCTATCCCTTAGTTTCCTTTTTTAAATGAGAGTTTTATACTAGATAATGTCAAAGGTCCCTTGAAGCTCCAGAATACCCTATTCCATGATCCCAAGGAGGACTATGGCATAGTGAATGCTGGAACTGAAGTTGGCATCCTAGGATAAAATCCCTTCTCTGACATTAGCTGTGCTCAAATGAAATAGTGTATGTAAAGCACTCTCCATATTTTAATCATTATTATTCTATGAAGCCATGAATTTAGCAGATAAACAAACTATATAAATGTTCTGCATTAATTTTTCTTCCACCTCCTGGAGCCCAAGGCAGAAAGAGAGAGAGAGAGAGAGAGAGAGAGAGAGAGAGAGAGAGAGAGAGAGAGAAGAAAGGAAAGAAGGAAGGAAGGAAGGAAGGAAGGAAGGAAGGAAGGAAGGAAGGAAGGATGAACCAGTATTTAAAGTTTAAGACACAACTAGGAAGGCTCAATGGCTAGAGCACTAGACCTGGAGTCAAGAAGACCTCGGTTCAAATCCAGCTTCATAATTTAATATCTGTGTAACTCTGGGAAAATCATTTAACCTGTCTGCCTCAGTTTCCTCATCTGTAAAATGGGGATGATAATAATAGACCCTATTTCCCAGGGTTATCATGAGGATCAAATGATATATTTTTAAAGTGCTTTTTTGGACCTTAAACCACAATAATATATATATATATGTATATATATATATATATATATGTTACATATATACATATATATATATTCTAAAAAAAAAGGACATTTGGTAGGTAAAGCTTTGTGGATTTCATAAAACTTTTTAAACTGGTGACTGGAAAATACTTCTCTAGACAAATCCTGACTCTGTTGCTTACTATGGGTGTGACCTTGGGCAATTCACTTAACCACTTCCTCCCACCCCAGCCTTGGATTCCTCATCTGTAAAATCAGAGGACTTGATTAGGTGACCCCTTAGATTCCTTCCATTTCTAGTCCTGTGATCCTATGTTTAGAAGATCCCCAGCTCCAGATTTATGATCCTATCTATGATATTATGAGTCTGACCTTGTCTTTTCCCCCTGCTTCTTCCCATGTCTTTTGCCCTCACAGATTTCTAATCTTCCTCTCAGCCAGGGCTGAACACAAACCCCCACCACTTAAGCAGCCGCTTTTAGCCCTCTGAGGAAAGTCCAGGTGCCTACTTTCTCGACCATCCCTCCCTCCTCCAGCTCCTGCCCCAGACTCACCAATGTGCTTCCCGTACATGTGATAGAAGAAGGAGACACAGTAGAGTTTAGCACTGATGTTATACAGTGGGCTCACAAGTCTTGCCCGGTCCCCCAACTCTCGGGGCCTGGATGTCTCAATAAACATGTAATAACCTTGAGAGGAGAAGGAAGAGATTGCTCACCACCACCTCACAGTCCTCCTTCAGAACTTTCCCAAGGTCATCCCCCCACCTGAGATCCCTTCCTACTTTATTTCTTTAAGACATGTAAAATATTGTTTAATTAAAGAAATTTTATTGCTACAATTGGTGTTTTGAATTTACTTCTCAGTGCAAAGTGATTAAATTAAAAAAAATTGATGAAACAGAACCTAATACCCTAAAAAGATATTCTTGTACCTATAATGTGTTGTACAGGGTCTCAATTTTCCCCAAGGTTATTTTGTATAATTCCTACTTTCTTTCTATCTCTTCCCCTCCTACTTAAAGTTCCCCTCCTCCAAGAAGCCTCCTCAGTGTGTATCCACTCCCAAAACCATGTCTCTCAGCATCAGTTGGAGAGCTCCCTGAAGGCTCTCCATGCCTGTCCCCCTTCTCCCTAGCAGCACCAAGACATCATGGTAAGTGGAAAGAGAACATTCCATGGAGTCAGAGAACCTTAGTTCAAATCTACCTCTGAAACTTGTTACCTTGAAACGTCACTTAACCTTGCTGGGCCTCAGTTTCCTTAACTTGTAAGATATGGAGACTGGACTAGAAGGGTTCTGAGGTCTTCAGCTCTATGATCCTATATCCTCTGAATTCTCTATCCCCCCGCCCTTCTTGCCTCACTCACCCTCTGGAGTCCCACTTATATCAGTGGGGGGGCCAGTGTTGGGGGAGCGTTTGGGGTTCTGAGTGAGGGCATTCTGTCGAGTCCAGTCAAAGTTGTCTGCCCGGTCCTGGGTGTAGCCACAGATCTTCTCATCCTCAAAGTGGCAGGTATTATCTAGGGGGGAAGAGAAAAGAAAGAAAGAGGGGGGAGATGTATATAGATGAGGAGGAGGGAGACTGTAGAAGGTCAGCCACTGACGTGTCCCTTCTCAGTTCCCAATCAAATCACCCACTCTCACGTCCTATTTGATCCATAGCTGAAGCAAGCATGCAAATAAACATGTTTCTACATTTTAGGGGGGCTAAAGAAAACCAGGCAATAGCACCTAAAGGAAATGGAACCACATACTTAAAGGAAATTGAGTCAGCTCTTCCCCTCACCAGCTCAGGAGGACAAGGAAAGGGACACTCTGAGGCAGGGATAAAGAGAGAGCCCAAGTCAATGGCAGGGAAAGGTAGGGCAAACATAAAACCATACCTTTAGATTATAGGGCCCAATGCCAATGTAGGAAGTGATGAGACTCTCCCATTAATGAAGTAGTACTCAGCTCTAACAGCGCCCTGGGTCTCCTCTTTCCAATTGCTTTCTGGATATCTCCTCTTCTCTTCACCCAACCCTAAACCCTTCTTCGATCTTTTGGAGACAGAGAGAAAATCCATTCTCCCTTTCTTCCCAGACAAATTTTCCTGCTTCTAATGAGAATCTGAATCCAATGCCATCCTGACCTGGGAGAACCACCACCAGGGAGATGTCAGAAATGTGCTTGTGAAAGAAAATGAAAGAACCCTCACCTGATAGGTTTGGAGAATTGGTTGCTGGGAAAACGAAGCAGAAACACGAAGTTAGAGCCTTGTGTTAGTTGTTGACATTGTAAAGGTTGGGGGTGGGGATAATGGGGTACTTAGGAACTAAACCCAAGGTTGGGCTAGAACCGGTGCCTGAGGGGAGAGAGGGCAGGACTGGAAAGGTTTCAATACATTTTGACAAGAAATAAATATCATGCAAATCAAATTAGATTTGAAATATTATGCAAATCCACATTGCCCGCATGTGTGAGCAAATAAGTTCATGGCTCAAACATTGTACGTATCTGTACTGTAAAGCTGATCAAAAAGACCCAGCTAGACTGATTCTATTCCTGTTCCCAGCGTCGAGCAGCCTGGAAACAGGTTTGGGAGGGGTCTGCCCTGGGGAAGATGCAACTCTGGAGAGAAAGGGACTCTCCAAGGGGCGCCGGGAGTGTCTCCAAACAGAGCAGGGGAAAGGGAATAGCCTCCAGTGCTCCATAAAGCTGAAGGGCAGCAGTGCTTTGGGACAAAAGAAGGGGATCGCCTCCTACCCCCTTTCCCCCATGCTCAGCCCCCCAGCCACCTACGCTCCATGTATCGGATAATGCGGGCAGCCATGTCTCCAGCCCCAAAGGTGGTGATGGGTGTGAGGCGGACCTCATAGCTATGGGGCACCTTCAGGTCAGTCAGTATGTATTCAAGCAATTGCCCCTTCTCCACTCGGCGAACTGGGATTGGCTTCGTTACAGACGTCCGAAGGCTTAGCTGGGGACATAGGCATTAGGGTCCCCATCAATTATGGGCTCTTGAGTCCCTTCTCCCCTTCCTTCCCCCTCCCACATCGGCCCCCACTCTCCAAGAATGCCCTCAGTGGCATGGTGTAACGGAGAGAGCCCACAGTTTAGTATACTTACTACCTTTATTTGTTACTGTATATTGAAATGTTTATTGATGAATAAATTCAAAATAAAAATATAAAAATGAAAATGAAAAAGGAATGGAGAAATTAACTCTCATAGAAATGAAATGAAATAAAATAAAACCTAAAACCACAGAACCCACTGAGCATGGATATCATTAACTATGGGGGAAAAGGGAGTCCTGACTTGGAAATCTTGAGAACTGAGTTTGAATCCAAGCTCTACCACCAACAAGCTGTGTGACGTTAGGCAAAACTCTTCCCATCTTTAGGACTCCATTTCCTCCTCCATCCAAAGGGGATCATAAGCCCCAACTCAGACTACTTCATTGAACTGTCATAAGAACTAATGAGACAGTGGTTGCACTCAGTTCTATACAAATATAAAATATTCACCTTCTAACCTGATTTTGATTCCCTTGTAACCCTAAAGCCCAAGAGGTTAAGAGCTGGAAGGGACTTAGAGACCACTCCTCATTTTATAAATTAGGAAACTGAGGCATGGAGAAATTAAGTGACTTTCCCAGTATCAAACAACTAATGTAAATGTCAGTAAATGTCTGAGGCAAGACAGTTCTTTCTGACTCTAAGTACAGTGCCCTATCCATTATGCCATAGTAGGGGAGAGAGCTTAATGTGTCTGAGTCCCTATCACCAAAATCACAAAGACTAAAGACAGGCTCTCCCTTCATTGTCTCTCTTCTTATTCTCTTTTAAAAAATTATTTATCTTATTCTGAACTTAAGAAATAAAACAGGCGTTTCCGTAACATAGTAGAATAGGGGGGAAAAGATGATTGTATGGCCATAAGCTCTTTGCCCTATGGGGCAAGCTGGTATACTCTCGCATACACATGTTGCTGATATTTCCAAGTTCTTAGATTAATGACCTGCCCAGGCCAGGATGTATCATTTCGATTAGTTGAGGGAGTATGGGGTGAGATGAGACAGGGTACCCAGAGTTTGTGCAGTTTGGGGAACTCTCAAAGGGCAGATGCCAATGTCAGGAGATGCTTGTTGGTTTAGCTCACTGCTTTTTGGTCAGTGTTTCCTATCCCTCCCAGACCCCCAATCCCATGAACTCAGATATCCTTCAACACCCCAAGAATCATGGGACATAGTCACCTTCCTCACTCAACCTATTTTTTAAAATTAAGATAGGATTTATGATTTTATTGATATAGAGAACTTCCCATGAGAAAACTCCCCATACCAATAGAGATCAACACTCCGTCTGTAACTGGAGAGGCAGTGCATAGCATTCAGGAAGACCCAGGTTCAAATCCTACCTCTGATAATATCTCTATGACCTTGGGGAAGTAACTTCCCTCTAAGCCTCAGTTTCTTCATCTGTGAATGAAAGTGTTAGATATACTCTAAATCTGTTATCTTATGATCATAAACCTTAAAGAATTTCCTGGGAACATTGCCCAGGGTCACACAAGCCAGTATGTGTCAGAGGTGGGACTCTACCAACTTCTTAATGAGGATTCTGGGGAGCAATAGCTCCACTATCCAGTCCCATATCCTTATGGAGATGAGGACATTCTTTCCCATTCTCATTTACACCCCTTGCCTCCTCCTCTGCTAGCCTGTATGTCTCCAGCCCACCTGGCGGACGTCCAGCCGGTAGCTGAGGACAGGATCTACGGCGTCCGGCTCCTTCTGTGTCCACTGAAGCACGTAGGAGTAGTTCTTGGACAGCTTGTGGCTGCGGGTGGGGTTTGGGGTGTCGTAGTAAAACTCCGGGCTGTAGGCTTTGGCTGAGAGGGTGGGTGTGTGGAAGGGGATTTGGGGCCATGGGGGACAGGGAAGGACAAGGTAGAGACAGAGGAGGAGAGGGAGGAGTTTGGGGTGAGACAGAGAGGGAAGAGAGGGGATAGTTGGGGGATACAGAATGAAAAGAGAAGATAGTTGGGGAAACAAAGAAAGAAGAGAAGGGATAGTTGCAGAGGGATCCAGGAGAGTGAGGAGAAAGGAAAGAAAGGACATAGTAAGGAGAATCAAAAGGGTAGAAGGGGAAATGGTTAAGAGTAATCAAAAGAAGGAGGAAGAATAGGGGAGACAGAAATGAGGGGGAAGAATTGTGGGGAAACAGAGATGGGATATTAGGTAGAAAAAGGGAATGGAAAGAGGGAAGGAGAGACAGAAAGGGAGTAAGGGAGATAGGGAGAAGTATAGGGAGAAGAGGGGAGAGGGGAGGGAGGTGGGAAATGTCACAGGGGCCCTCTGGCTGGTGAAGGGTAGGGAGGGGAAGGGATGAGGAAAGTGACCAGTGATCTGAGACCCCAGTCCCTCAACCACTTAGGGTGTTGGACACCCTGGAAGGTGTGTGTGTGTGTGGGTAAGGGTGAAGGAGAATATTCCCACAACTGCTGGAGGTGGTGACCAGACAAGGGGATGGGGATTGGGGGGGGGGGAGAGGCTGGAGTTTGGAGGTGTGGGAGTGGGCACACTAGGTGCCTTTCCACAGAGTTTAATGCCATTTGAGCATGATGTCATTATAATGCATTGAATCTCTTTGAACAGAAGATATAATGGAGTCTGGGATGCCCCCCAAAACCCTGTAATTCTCAATTCTTACAATCCCAAGAATATCCTTCCCTCCCTCCCCAGTCCCTCTATGCTTCCCCCAACCCACCAACCCATAGGCCCCCAGTTCTGTTGAACCCTAGGCCAGCAGCCCAGAGACAGCACCCAACCATTCCAACCTGGCTTGGCAGGGATTGGGTCAGAAGACTGAGCAGACAAAAAGAAACAGGGATCAGGGCTGCAAGAAGATAGGGGAGGGAGAAAGGGGAAGACTAGGTGAGAAAGGAAGGGAACAGTGGGGAAAAGGGGGGAAAGGGAAAGGGGCTGTGGAGATAATGTAGGAGAGACAGGAAGAGGCTGGAGCAGAGGAATAGGGATGAGGTAACACTAGGGAGGATAGGGTTACCGCACACACCGAGGAACGGGATAGAGATGAAGGAACACGGGATAGAGAAGGGAAAGGACTATGAGGGAACGCCGAGGGATAGGGAGGTAAGAACTCTAGGGAGAACGGGGGAGGAGGGAATTGGGGGAAAGAAGGAGGCTGGGTTCACTGTGGAGAGAGGAGAGGAACCCGGGAAACACGAGGGAAGAAGGAAGAGGGAAGACAGCTATGGGAGAGGGTAGGGAATTGGGAATTGGAGAGCACTTGGCAGGGTCTGAAAAGGAAGTACTGGAGGACACTGAAGGAAAGGGGGAAGGAAGAAGAGGGGAACGGTTGGGCGTACTGGGGAAGGGCTCGGACATATAAGGGAGAGGGGAGGAGACTGGAGATACTGGGGAAGGGGCTGGGGCACATTGCAGGGAGAAGAAAGGGAGATGGGGGACCCCGGAGGGGACTAGAGAGATTTCGTGAATAAAATGTCCTTTATAACGAAGTAACACGAGGTACAAGCTAAGGCATCTGTTGTCTGGCGGACCAGGGAAGCGGCCACCTTACGGAGAATAGCCTGCTAGAAGTTACTTTTGCTGCTCAGGTCTGGATCTCAAGCCCTCGGTATTTGACCTGCAGCTTCCACGTAGAAAAATGAAAAGGAAGGGGTGGCCGGAGATGAGCACTAAAGCTCTCCTCTTCTGGTCACAGGTCCGAGGAAGAAGGCGCTGATGGAAGGGGAGGGGCTGAGATGAGCGGGATCGGACTGAGATTAAACTGGAAAGGGCAGTGTGTAGTGAGTGACAGGGAGAGAAAAATTTGAGAAATAGGGACCATGGAACTGGGCTTAGACATGGGGACTGGGCTGAGAGGCAGAGGGATAGCGATTGGGCTTTCGAGACTAGGCCTAGTGGCAGCCCTTTGCCAGGAAGAGACAGCCCAGGCTGAGAGAAGGGCGAACCAGAGACGAGGACATCATTTGGGGAAGGGGACAGGTGAGGGCCACTCACCGGAAACCTGGAAGAGGCAGGAGGCGGCGCCCACATCGTTGGAGATGGTGCACTCATAGCTGCCACTGCTGTCGCGGGTGAGAGGGTCAAGGCGCAGCTCTGCGTGGTCTGGGGCTTCGTTGGGGGGAGCGGGCGGCGTGGGCAGGAGGTGCCCATTGAAGCGCCACACAGCGGAAGCGATGCGCAGGGGGCTACCTCGAAGCAAGGTGCAGCGCAGCAGTACGGGTCGGCCCAGGGCCTGGCGCACGTCCTGGTTGGTTGGTTCCACCACTGGAGGGACTAGGGGGAGACCAGGTAGGAGGGAATACACCACAGGGTCAGCATGAGTCCCCCTGCACTCCTCCCTCTCCCCAAGCCAGTAGACTGGAGGGGGTTGGCTTAGGATATGGGGGTTGGGGTTTCCTCTAGGACATACACCGGCTTCAGAGTAGAATCTGGGGTTCCCTGAGGGGAAGTGGCAGCCTGTGTATCCATAGCACAGGAATGGACACTCGGGCACTCATATACACCAATGCTTATGTACAGATACACACACACACACACACACACACACACACACACAACATCAGCAAAAAGAGATACAGATAGAAAAACTTTCAATAAACATACAGGCAGCAGAACACCCTCAGAATTACAGAACCTTGGGGCTGGGGGAGAGGCAAGGAGGCTTGACGTTTGTCTAGTCTAAACTAGTTGTACCTCCATATCTGACATTCCTAGCAAGTAGTCATTGAGCTTTCTCTTGAAGTTCAAGGGTTAGATGGTGACTTTATTGCATATAATACTCAAAGAAAAAGTATCTGTACTCAATGGAGGTTCCCGGTTTCCTGTACAATCCTCTCCTTCTGATCCATTATGCATACGGAAGTGCTCATTTTAGCTGGAGTTTGTTGAATTCAGAATAAAAATAAAATGAAAAGAAAATAAAGACGAGAACAACAAAAAGATTGCTATTAAGAAGGAATCTGCTCTCTCTTGGGTCGGATAGGTCCAATTTTGTGGAAGTGTTTCCATACATGAAGCCTAAAACTGCCTTTCTGCAACATTCACTCGTTTTGTCTAATTCTGCCCTCAGACCAAGCAGAAATAAGTGTTATCCTCATCCACAGACAGTCCTCCATATACAGAAGATGCAACTGTTACATTCTTCTATTCAAGCCTCTTTTGAATTCTCTCTAGTTTGTGTCTGTCCTAAAAGGTACCCAAAAATGAATGAAATACTTTAGATGTGGGTTGACCAGGGCAGAGTATATTGGGACTGGTTGCCTCCTTAGTTCTGTATACTGTTTCTCTTAATACAGTATAAAATTACAGCAGATTTTTTTGAGGGGGGAAGCCATGTGATACTGTTCACTTTTATTAACCTTTCTCAAAAACCCAGATCTTTTTCTCAGATGAACTGTTTCGCTCATCAAATCTCCTCAATTTTGTAATTGTGAAGTTGATTTTTTGAACCCAAGCATAAGAATTTACATTTACTCCTGTTAGATTTTCTCAAAAGATTTGGCCCACTTACAAATGCACCCTGCTATGCATTTGTACACACACATCATAAGAATACACAGATGCTCACGTGCACTCATGCACACACACCTCACACCTCTCCCCCTTCACATTCCCACACCATAGCTGATGCTCTTGACTGACTGACAAACCTTCAAGGACATATATACTCCTTTCCAACCATTCCCACTGCTTAGGGGATCTCTTCCCATAGCTCTGCCCTAGAATTCATGCTGAATTTCCTAAGAATGCCATGTGTGCATGAGGATTTTAGATAGAGGAGATAATGTTTTTCAAGACATCTTGGGCTATGAGGTCCTTGATGTCAAGAACTCACTGACCTTTATGTTTGTATGTAAGTGCTTGGCACGTATAGATGCTTAGAAGCCAGTTAACAAACTTTTATTAAGCCATTACTGTGTGCCAGACACTGTGCTAAGCTTGATTGATTGACTGAGGATAGAGATATATAGGACTTGGGGTATCATTGATGGGGTTGGGCTACAGATAGTGGAGACACCTATTCTTTATCAAACTGGGTTGTTGGCTTGAAAAGTGGAGGGGAGGTCATGGAAAAGCTATTGAGGGAGAGGTGTTGGGAGTGGAGTTCCAAGAGCTGAGAAAGTTGACAGCAGCACTCTCCTGGTAAGACAGTTGAGCCATGTTTTTGGGTAGGAGAGTTTGGGGTGGGGTAGAGTGGGGGTGTGTTCAATGGGTGTCTTAAAGATGCTTCCAGGAGACACTCACACTGCACATTAAGCTGCACCTGCGCCTCCCGGGACCTAACATTGAAGCCATTGTAGCGAGCAGTCTGACAGCGGTAGGTCCCACTCATCTCCCGGCTCACTCGTTCTACTCGTAGTTTCCCGTCTGGCGTCTCCTCCATGATAGCTCCAGAGGGCAGCAGGCCAGCCTCCTTGTCTACTCGGGACCACAGCACGGGAGGCCTTGGCTTCCCCCGAACTTCACACTGTAGCTCCACGGAGGACCCCTCACGAACCATCACCACTGACCTGCCCTTGGGGACGCTGATGGTGGGGGGCACTGCAAAGGGGGATGAGGAAGATCAGAGGGAGAATGCCCTTTCCTTATTTCCCCAGACTCATCCTCTGCCTGCTGGCTAACATTTACATAGTGCTTCAACACTTCAAAGGGCTTTACATGACTTATCTCACTTGGTTTTTACAATAACCTTGAGAAGGAGGTGGTTTAATTGTCACTGTTATCTTTCTTCCCATTTTACAGATGAGAAAACTGAAGCTAAGAGATTATGATGTCACTTGCCCTATCTAGATAACTAGTGCCCAAAATTTAGTCTTCCTGCCCCCAAGTCCAGTGCCTTATCCATTCCACCAAGCTGACTTTCTTGCTGTCCCCTAATGATGGAGGACTCATGCCACAATGTCCTGCCTGGACACTGTCTGGAATATGCTTCACACTGTACTCCATCACCAGGGGTGGGGAACCTGTGACCTTGAGGCCGCATGTGGCCTTCTAGGTCCTTGAGTGTGGTCTTTGACTGAGTCCAAGTTTTACAGATTCAGTCCAAGGGTTGCACTTGAGGACCTAGAGGGCTCCATGTGGCCTTGAGGCCACAGGTTCCCCACTCCTGAATCCAAATCTTACCTGTTTCTCAAGGCCCAAATCAAGTCCTTCCTCATTCAAAAAGCTAACCCTGATGATATCAGAACACAATCATCTCTTCTCAGGTGTAGGTTTGTGCTGTGTTCGTCCCTACCAAGAAGTAATGTGGCATAGTGGATAGAGAGCTGACCTCAAAGCCAGGGAGACATTGGTTTGAGTCCTGCCCCTGACATGTTGTCTGTGTGACCCTGGGCAAGTCACTTAACATCTCAGTTCTCTAGATAACTCTTCAAGACTAAATTGCAGAGAAGGTGCCTAACTGCAATTATAGGAAGTTCTTTGCCCACCTGAGAATTCCCTATATCAGTGAAATCACCGGTCCAGTTCTCATTCCTATCTTTTCCATAGGCTGAAATGCTCATTCATTGGATCAAAGAATTTAGAGACAAAACACACCTTTGACATCCTTTAGTCTAGTCCTTCAGAGAAAGAAATTGAGAGTCAAAGGGAGATATTGTGTTGCAATAGAAAGAACATTGGATTTGCAGTCAAAAGACCTGGGTTCTGATTCTGGTGTTGGTTAGAGTTGACCTTTGAACCAGGAAGACTTGACTTCAAGTGCTATTTCTGATACACACACCTGTCACTGTAGGACCCTGAGCAAGTCACGTAACCCTTTCTGTCCTCAAGATAACTCTCTAAGGCAATAAATTGCAAAAAAGATGATGACCTGCATGGTTAGAGGAAGTTTCCAAAATAGTTTCCTATATGGATACCTATGTGATCTTATAAAAATTATGTAGCCTCCTTGGGCCTCAGTTTCTTCATTTGTAAAAAGTAGGTTAGACTAAATGACCTCTAAGGTTCCTTCCAGCCCTAAATCTATGAGGTGAAATGACTTGTCCAAAGTCACACAGAGATAGGAGGTAGTAGAGTAAGGATTAAAACCCTGGCACACTTCTTCTCCTTGAGGAAATTGATTCAGGTTAGAGTGGGAAATAGGAGTTTCCATAATCCTCTTCCTCTCCTTCCCCTCCTCACCCCCCCCAACACACACACACACACACACACACACACACACACACACACACACACACACACACCTTGAATCTAAGAGGAATCAGATGATACCTCTGGAGAGATTGATAGGGAAATTTCTTTACCCAGGCTCAGGATAGGCAGATCTGGTCAAGATTGGGGACTTAAATGATTCCCCCTCCCTCAAGTCCTTCCCTTGAGTGAACCGTCATTCTCCTTTCTCTAGGGTGACCTTCCTCTCTTCCACTATGTGATCCTTCTTCCTCACTTGTGATGTTGTACCCCAACTTTATTTCCTCAAGGTAACTGCCCATCCTCCTTTCCCTTGAGTAATCCCCTCATTTCCCCAGTCACCCTCTCATCCTTCCTTCCCTTGGGTGAGCTCTTTCCTCATCCTCCCTTCCCCTGGTGCCTCCGATTTCACCTGCAGGCATTTCCTGCAGGATGCTAACCTGTCTCAGAAGAGATGTTGACCTCCACACTAAGGTCTGGCACAGGTGCACCCTGAAAGGAGGCGACACAGAGGTAGGTGCCATAGTCACTGAATCGCAAGTCAATGAGCTCCAAGCTACTAGTGACAGCAGGCAGCTCAGGGTCATTGCGAGTCACCAGCAATCGGTCAGATATCCGGGCAAGCTTGCCGTTCTTGTACCACTGGTAGGACACCTTCTCCTGAGGCACAGCATCCACGTGGCACGAGAGTTTCAGGTCCTGACCCAGTTGAATACTCTCACTCTCCTTGATCACATCTGGCGTGATTTGGAAGGTGGCATTCCTCATTGCTGTAAAGACAACAGAGGTGTGCATGGGAAAAATACCAGAGAAATGGCATTTTCTGAAAGGTCAGAGATCCTGTAAGCAGGGACTGTGCCATCATATTAAAAAAAATTGTGTTCACCCTGGAGGGCAGGAACTGGGTCTCTTTTAACAGACCAGAAGCTGAGTACAGAGAATGTCTCTTTCATCAGAGTGTTAACTCACTGACAAAAGGGATTGTAAATGTTCTATTAGACAAGGAATCTAGCCCCTGGAAGCAGTGTTGCACTATGGAGAGATTGCTGGCTCCAAGGGTTCAAGGACCTGGATTCAAATTCCCCTTCTAATACTCACTATCTTTGTGATCTATCTTGGTCCTCAGTTTCCTCATCTGTAAAAATGAGGGGGTTGGAATATATAACCTCTGAGGTCTCTTCTCAGTCTATCTCTGTGATGCCACGACTATTTCCTAGTACAGAAACCACTGCATAACTCCTTTTGAAAACTGTTCTGCTTTTTTTTTTTAATTTCTCTGAAACAAAAGAATCTGCCTCTTTAAAACATTAAAAGCATGTTTGAAGGATGCTGGGAGTCTGCTTAGAGTTGTTAATGGATGACCTTAAGTATTTGATGTAAATTAAGATTTTAAACCAACCCAGGCTTCAAAGAGAAAAAGAAATGAGCCAGGTGGGAGGAAAAAAGAACTCTTCCCATCGGAAATATACAATCACAGGGAAGTCATGGGGAAATGGGGCATGTTCCTAACTGTGATCACCCTATCTGTTTCTGATCCTGAAAGGGCCAGCTTCTTCAGAAATAGAGAGGGACTGTGTGGCTGATCAGAGCTGATCCCCATCTAGTAGAGGGAGGAAGCCTTTGCCATCAGGATCCTCTTAGTTAAAACTGACTGCAGAAGAGAGACTGCAGCAGCGATTTATTACCAAGAGCCAGGAAGCTGTCCCCAAGCCCCAAACCCAAGGTATTGCACGTGAGAAGAAAAGGAAAAGATTGATCTTTACAGCAGAGTAGGAAAAATTAGGATTAGATGAAGCAATTATTGATAAAAAAAACAAATTTAGTGGGGAATATCCATGAGTGGTTAATAGAATCTGCATGTTTGTATCATTAGATCTTGCTCGCTCTCTCTCTACGGTGATAATAATTACCCATTTATATGATGATCTAAGTTTACAAAGTACTTTCCTCACATTCATTCATTCTAATGCTTTGTTATATACTCTCACGAGAGGCATCCTGACAGTAGTGGTTAGAGAGCTGGCTCCCTTTGGAGTCAAGAAGACCTGAGTTCAAATGCTACCTTTGACACATATCTAACAAGACACAGCCTCTAGTCCAGTGATATCCAACTCATATAGAAACAGACCCTGTGGATGCATATTGACTTAGAAAAGCCACAAATTAATATTATCTATGCATTATTGTGGGGGCAACTAGATGGCTCAGCGGATAGAGCACTAAGCCTGGAGTCAGGAAGACCTGAGTTCACTTACACTTATTAGTTATGTGACCTTGAGCAAGTCACTTAACCTCTGCTTGCTTTAATCCTCTGGAGAAGGAAATGGTCAACCACTTCAATATTTTTGCCAAGAAAACCCCATGGATAGTATTGGTATACTATGGTCCACTGGGTGACAAAGATTTGGACACACCTGGTCAACAATATGTTGTATTTTAATTTTATTAAACATTTCTCAATTACATTTTAATCAGATTTCAGCAGCACTCAGAGCTTTGAGGCTAATGGCTTTGTGCATCTCTGCCTCACTTACATCCAGTTCACACATGAGTCAAGACATCACCCAGTGACATCATTGGTCCTCTTCAAAGGACAGACAATAGCAACAACAGTCAATATTGGGCTCTGAGTTTGACACATCTGGCTCTAGGTATCTCTCTGACATGATAAGTTGCAAAAAAAAACGTGCTGAGCCTCATAGTTAGAGGTTTCCATATAAGGTAATTGGGGAGATAGGAGCACTAGCAGCTGGTGCTGGTGGAAGGAATCAATACAACTGATAACTACCCAGATTGCAGGTAGATCACTGCAAGGTAGCAGGGGAAGGAGGGGGGATTTTGTTGATATTTAGGAGACATATCTTTAAATGCTATTGACGAGAGGGCAAGGAGCATGGGAGTGGAGCCAATTTTAAAGAAACCAGGAAGTGAAAGGGTGGAAACAAAGTCAGGGAAAGGATATGAAAGGCAGGAAGCATGACAGCTGGCCACACTAAGACCAGTTAGATGGGAGAACAAGTTAGCCTGGGAAGCTAAGGGTTTCTTAGCTGAAGATAAGAATCCCAAGCTCTGGACCTTGTTTTCTCTCTGTTTAAAGGATCATTGGACTTTGAGCTAAAAAAACCCTTCAGAATCAACCCCTTTATTTTATAGATCATAGGGTCATGGATGGAAAGGTGGAGGAAGGGACCTCAGAGACCATCTAGTTTACAGATGAGGAAACTGAGACCCAGGGAGGCAGATGGGTGGTACAGTGGGTGAGATCACTGGACCTAGAGACAGGAAGAGCTGGGTTCCAACAGATACTTACAGTCTGTGTGTCCCTGGGCAAATCACTTAACCCCAGTTTTCTCATCTGTAAAATGATGATGATGATGGTGATGATGATAGTTATCTACCTGTCAGGGCTGCTATAAAGATCAAGTAAGATAATATTTATAAAGAAATGTGCAAACCTTAAAGTCTATAGAAATGCTAGCTAATATTAAATTACTTACTCAAGGTCATACAAGTGGTAGGCACCAGAAAACTGTCTAGACTTCTCTGAACTTACCCAATTAAGGATGTAGGGCTGAAGCCCAGGTCTTCTGACACACAAACAAATGCTCAGGAAACTACCCTACACTGCCTCCTATCAGGTCTTTTTTAATCTTCTATCCCTCAATTCATAGGATCGATAGAGCTAAAAGGCACCTGAAAGCCATCTGGGCCAACTTGATCATTTTTACAGTTGAGGGAACTGAGGGCCAGAGAGGTTAAGTGACTCACCCAGGGTCCCAGAGATAGTATCAGAAGTCAAATTTGAACTCAGGTCCTCTAACTTCAGAAAAAAGTGTTTTTTCCACTGTACCGCAAGGCATCCCTACTAGGAATGTCTTTTTTGGGAAGCCCAGCCTCTGTATCATGGACACTAAGAGAGATTCTTATGAAGGCCCTGTCACCACCCCAAACAAAATAATTTCTAGCAAAGGTTAAGCTAAGCAGAGAAAGGGGAGGAGGGGGAACTTCAGTAAGTGGGGCTAGGTCAAAGACATGATTGTGAGGGCAGGTTTCCTCCTTGCCTGGGATTCTTTTCTTTACTCCTCTGACTTGCTGTGAGATGCTTATGATCAGAGATTGATACTAATCACACTGGGAGATCCCTGGGGATAGGGTCTGTATGCCCTTCATTAGCCTGAGAACTCTCGGAATATAGAGACTGTATGGCCCTTATCAGACTGGTTGTTCCCTGAGGGCAAGGACTGTATGTCTTCCCATGATATTTTTCCTCTTGTTTTCCTCCCTAGACCCCGGTTGGATTCCCTTATCCCTATCCCCAATAGAAGCAATCACTTACAACGAACCAGCAGGTTGACTGTCTTCTTGGCTGGGTTGCCCACATTATTAATAGCCGTGCAATTGTAGTAGCCAGAATCCTGGGCTCGAACAGATGGGATGGTGAGGGTACCACCCTGGGCCCTGCTGCCTAGAGGCAGGGGACCTGGACCATGGGACCACAGCACCTGGGGCTGGGGGTCACCCCCAGTCAGGAAACAGTGCACTGTCACATTCTCCCCGGGGTTCACCACCAATGTCTCATTCACTGACAGCTTCAGGGCAGGAGGTGCTAGATAAGGCAGTAGGAAGAAGGTAGTAGAATGGTTATGGGGATTTTCAAAAGGGATTTTGGGGTAGAGGAGGGAGGATTGAGAGATACTAGAGGAGAGAGGAGGGGATTAAAGAATACCTGGGAGGAGGAAAAAGGGCTGGGAGACACTGAGAGAAGAGGGAAAGAATTAAGAAAGACCTTGAAGAGGAGATGGGGCTGGATCTGGGGAAAACTAGGCAAGAGGGGAGGGGATTGAAGGATACCTGGGGGAGGAGAAAGGCCTGGAGGGATACCAAAGGATGGTCGAAAAGTGGGCACTGAGGTGTCTCTACACTAGGAGGACACAGGGAGGGAGCAGTCGTAGTGTCGTGGTGAAAGTTCAATCTGGGTAGCTCCTCTGGGGGTTGGGGATGTGCTTTTGGGCTGGGGGACTGTGCCACATCTTGACATCCTACCTGTGGTGTTGGTGAGACGGAAGGTAATGGCCTTGTCAGGAATGCCACACACATTCCGAACAGACACCTGGCAGGTGTAGCTGGCATAATCCTGTGGCCTCAGATTCTTCAGCTTTAGAACCTTTGTCTCCCCCTGGGGAGGGATCATGGAGAGGGTATAGTAGTACTTGTCTATTGATATCCACCCAGGGATCTTGGGCAGACTAAACTGGGCATACAATCTAAGGGCTTTTACTCGTCTCTAATCCTAATCCCTACCTTCCACACCTTCCCAGCCACCAGTCATCCCCCAGGGGCCCCAGGCTAGCATGAAATGCTATACTCACCACACCTTCTATAGGACTCCTCCTTTCTCACTGCTCTCACTGTACCAACCCTCTATCCCTGGAACCATTCCCTGTCTCTGAGGTTGCCCTGTTGTACACCCTCCCTCGGTGGAATGACCCCAGTCCCCTGCCTCTCCATCAGGTCTATAAGTAATATTGGAAGCTAAAGAGAGGTTTATATTTCTCCTCCCCTGTCTCTTAGCATACTCTGCCTTCCCCATCATCCACCTCTAACCTCCCCCTCCAGCATACATGGCTAAACAATCTAAAGGCCAGACCACACTCAGAATCTATTAAGAATGGCTACAGTTCAGAGAGGTTCAAAACTGTGGGTCACTGCTACTCTTCCATCCAACACTGGGCCCTCTTCCAAAGAGAAAATGAGGCAGGACTTTCCCTTCCTCCCCTTGCTCTCCTTTGGCACATTGTTAGCAACATCTCTCTTCCGTGCTTTTCTCTGCAGCACTTTATTTTAGAGATAGCTGCATATATGTGATAGAGGGGTGGAATGAGGAACTATTCCTGCTGACCTGAGTATAGAGAGGTTCATAGATGTCAACCCCATCATCCTGGCTGTGGGACAGGGTGCTGGATCCCCTCTTCCAGATGAATCGGGCTGGTGGGTTGGAGTTGACGGTGCATCGAAGAAACACAGTCTTCTCCTGGTAGAAACTACCCCGAACATCACTCACGGTCTGGTGCACTGTTAAGACTGGTTCATCCAGATCTGGAAGAGCAGGACCCCCAAGGGACTGTCATGCCGAGAGGCTCTGAGGTGAGCTTAAGCACCAGCCACTGCCTCCCCCCTTAAGGAGGAGGGCTGAGCCAACCCTCTCATCATTTCTGTCAGGGAAGTGGCATTTAATGTACCTTAGGGGCATTGAAACCAACTCCCCACCCCACCCCCCAGCTTCCTTGCTTGGATTCTGATTCCTCGAGCTGAAATCTTCTCTTCCCCCCTTAAATTTTCCTAGAACATTTTGGATTTCTCCTTTGTCCCTATTATACTCTATTCTGAATCATTTATTTGTGTATATGTCATATCCACCCAATTAGTCTGTAACCTCCTTGAGGGCAGGGGCTGAATAATTTTTTATTTCTGTATCCCATTCCTAGTGCCTACCATAGCTTCTGGCACATGGTAGGTACTTAATCAATGTTGAATTTAAATAAATTGAAGGTAGGGGTCTTGATATGGTGAATTCTTAAGATTCCCTTGGAATTCTGGACAGTCTTGCCATCCCATGCCTCTCTTACACCTCTTCCATTTATCATTTAGCTTTTCCTGCCCAAGGTCCTGAACACCCTATTTCAAAAATCTAAACCCTAATAAAGCAATGCTCAATGCCACAGCCCCCCACAACCCACCCCATCTCGAGGAGGGGCAGTTACCAAGTCCATGAGCAGAGTAGATGTGGGTCACAGTGAGTCCCCAGTTGCTCTGGCCAGGCCCCCCCTCCAGTTCCACCAGCATCAAATGGGGTCCCCTCAACCTCAGGGACTTGGCAGAGGCCAGAGACTACACGGTTCTCTCACAGTCCATATTCCCCAGCCTAGGAGCTGGCATGGAGAGGATCGATGGAGATAAGTGTAGGTTAGCTTTGGGTAGGCAGGCTCCATTCTGTAACTTGTTCCAGCTAGATGGACTTTTACTCTTCTTTCTCCTGAGCTCCTAAACCCTCAGGGAAGAAAACTTTTCAACTCATCCCTTTCAACCTGAACTGGCTTCTGCTCTAGAGCCCTGTGCTAGGTAGGTGTAAGCAGACCTAGAACACAGGCATTGACAAGTGGGCAGAGGCAAGCAGGTCCCCATGGACATGGAGGGTGGAGGGCTGGAACAACCCATGGAGGGCTGATGCCTGGCAGTAGGAACAAGCCCAGGACATGGCAAGTTGGGGGGGGGAGGGGAGGAGACTTCTAAACCCTTCTCAAGCAAAGCTACCTTTCGTTTTCTTTTCCCTTTCTTTCCTTCCCCTTTCTATTCACTCACTCCATACTTCCTCTTTCTCTGTGTGATGGTCACCAGGGACCCCAAGGGTGCTACATATTTTGTCCCCCCCTTTTTGGAGGAGGGGAAGGCAGAGCAATTGGGGTTAAGTGACTTGCCCAAGGTCACACAACTAGTTAAGGATCAAGTGTCTGAGGCCAAATTTGAACTCAGGTCCTTCTGACTCCAGGGCCAGTGCTCCATTCACTGCACCACCTAGCCGCCCCATATCTTGTCCCCTTAGCAGAGGAGGTAGAAGGGGATCAGGATGCAGGCTGCTGCAGAGGATCTGGTATGAGGATGGCTGGTGGCGCCAGGAGATAGCAAGTGGGAGCAGGTATCTGCCTCCCAGACTTACACTGCACATCTACTCGGATGGACTTGATCGCAGGGACCCCCACCCCATTCTCGGCTTTACAGTAATAGCGGCCGCCCTGTGTTCGAGCAATGCGCTCGATTCGAAGGGTCTCGTTAAACACTGATGTCTCCTGGAACTTGTCCGAGGCACTCCCAGCTGTCTTTGTCCACCGAACCTGAGGAAGACAGGGAAAGGGATGGATCCGATTCAGGGTCAAGGTCAGGCTGTGGGAAGTTTATATGTGGTCAATCAGCAACAGCACTCCCTCCCTCCACCCCCACTACCCCTCCCAACTCTGCCTTTCACACTGCTTATGCACATGGGCAGCAACATAGATATACACACATTTCATAGGATTCTAAGTTTTGATTTGGAAGGAACCTCAGAGAGGATCTAACCCAACCCCCTAAATTTTACGGATTATTAAACTGAAGTTCAGAGTTGTCCAAAGACTCGTAAGTAGCATTAGGTATACAGACCCAGGAACAAAAATGAGCTATTTAAGTCAACAGGCTTACGCTGTGCTAGGCTGAGCCAACCTCAATGGTCACTCCTAATTAGGGAAGTGTGCTTACCTGCCCCCCAGGGGAACTGAAACTAACTCCCCACCACCACCAGCAAAGCTGCCCTGCCTAGATTCTGATTCCCTGAGCTGACATCTTAGACATATAAAGAAATACAAATATAAAAAGACATAGAAAGTCTTTCCCAATCCCCCTACTCAGTCCCCTGCCACTAACTACCTTGTATTAATTTGTATTTGTTCTTTTTTATACTTATATTTATACTTGTTTCCTTGTTAGAATGTAAGTTCCTTGTCAGTACAGCTTCAACTTTTAAAAATTTCTGTATCCCTAGCACCTTACATGGAGCCTGAGCCATAGTATATACTTTTTTTTTTTTTTTGGAGGGGGCAAGGCAAGTGACTTGCCCAAGGTCACACAACTAGTTAAGTGTCAAGTGTCTGAAGCCGAATTTGAACTCAGGTCCTCCTGACTCCAGGTCCAGTGCGCCAGTATTCACTGCACCACCTAGCTGATAGTATATACTTAATCAATACTTCTGGATTGATTGATTAATACATATAGATTAACATCCAATCAAATCATTTAAAAGGATTCATGGGGTATTAACTTTGTTCAAGGCACAGTACTAGTACTGTGGACTGTGCAAATATGTCTAAATCAGTTCCTGCGTTCATGGAATTTACATTTTAAATGGGGAGATCGGACAGAAATACACACACACACACACACACACACACACACACACACAGAGTTGTACTGAGCTTTAGAATTATCACTTTGGCCTCTGGGTGGAGGAGAGATTGGAATGAAGAAAGACTTGAGGCAAGGAAATCAGTGAAGAAGTTGGAAGGATTTAGTTCAGAGGAGAAAAGGGCATGAGTTGGGTGGTAGCTGAATGAGTAGAGAGAAAGGACAGATTGTCAAATGTGCTAGGAAAAATGATCAGATTTGACAACTGACTCCCCACGTGCTGGAAGTGAGAGAGTGACACAGACTTTGCTAACCCAGAAGACCAGGATATTATGCCACAGACAGAAAAGGGGAAGTTCAGAAGGAAGACGAATTTGGTGAAACAAGACAATATAATGAATTCTGTGAATAAGATTCTAATCCCTCCATATATGCCTGTGTGTCCTACACTCTCCCACAAATAAAAGGATTTTCGCTCATATCCACTGCCTCAGGACAGAGATCCTGACCTAAGGGGTGCATGCAGTAGCCACAGGGTAATCTGGGGAGCAGGATACAGATGTAGGTACCCTAGGAGTGGGGAACTTTCTCAACGGTTTCTTTGCAACTACGGATGTGGGTCAAAGCTAAGTGAAAACTGCTATTCAGAGAGGGAAAAACTGGAAGTTTCCATAGCCTCAGAAGTCAATTGTGGGGAGAGGTTGAGTGTCTGATGAGTGAAGGAAATGGAACCTATCACAGTGAGGGTGGGCTGTAACCCCTCTTTCCACCCTCTCATTGGTTGGTCACACCTCCCTTAGGAGCATGCTATTAACTCCTGGGGTTATATGGAGACATAATGGAGCCCCCATTTTGGAGACCACAGATAAGATCAAAGTGGGGTTTTGGAAAGATTAAAATGGGAGATTAAGGTATTTGGACAAAAGATTTGAGGGAATTAGACTGAATTAGAGGCGCGAGGCTGGAGGGGAGGAGAGCACTTCAGTCGTCCAGGCCACAGGGGATAAGGGCCACCGGGACTAGAAATGAGCCAAGAAAAAAAAAAGAGAGAAATTTTCTGTTTGGATACATATGGTCACAGATGAGGCATGAGGAAAATGGTCAATACTATGGTCTCCTTCCTGTCTCTAATTATGAAAGTGAATAGCGGGCAAACTAGGAACATTAGGAAAAAATTGATTATGGTAGAAGTGGGGAGAAGACGTGGGGGGCATGGCGATACCACTGAGAGGAATCCTGAAGTCAGTATACAAACCCAGACTAATAGGGATGTGCACATATTCATGGATACTCAGATGTGGGTTCACCCCAGTTTGTAGAACTACTGTCATCCTGACCCAAAGCTTCCTCCCTGGCCCTAGTGAGGGCTCACTCCCCTTTCACAACCAAGGCTTGATCCAAAAGAGACTTTTTTGACTAGTGACACTGTTTCTAAACAAACCCAAGGGAAAGAGGACACATTAGCAAGGCCCTTCACACACCATTTTATTCAATTCCCTGACTCAAGGTCAAACTGTTTAAGTTTCTATTCTATTTTCAAAAATCTCCAGAGAAAGGCAGACATTTTCAGACAAAGCCAATGTGTGCCTGGTACCTAGCTAGAGATAAAGATTGAGCCTGTGATTTCTTTAGTATGGGGAACTCCCTCAAACAATATAGGTCCATACTGACTCAACAACTTAAAGATTTACAGTAAGGAAATGGAGGCTAAGACGATTTAAGTGATTTTTTCCCAGAGTCACAGAGCTATTAATTCTCGAAGGCAGGATTTGAACTCTGGTCTTCCTGATTCCAAGTCAAGCACTCTATCAACTTTGCAGAATGTGAGCTCCTTGGAGCAGGGACTGTCTAGGTCAGAAGTGACCTCCTAGGTCCTTGGGTGCTGCTTTTGACTAAGTCCAAGTTTTACAGAACAAATCTTTTTTATTAAGGGGTTTTGTTCCGTGAAGTTTGGATTCAGACTCTGGATTTTCTATGTGTATGCCTGGACTTGGCATTCAAAGCCCTTTGTAATCCTACCTTTCCAGTCTCTCTCTGTCTCTCTCTCTCTCTCTCTTTTTTTTTTTTTTTTTTTGAGGCAGTTGGGGTTAAGTGACTTGTCCAGGATCCAGAAGTGTCTGGTCTGAGGTCAGATTTGAACTCAGGTCCTCCTAACTCCAGGGCTGGTGCTCTATCCATTGTGCCCCCTTTTCCAGCCTTTTTACACCTTAGTCCCCACCACATACTCTCCAATCCAATGACACTGGCCTCCTGGATGTTCCACAAACAAGATATTCCATCTCTCTGCTCTGGACATTTTCTTAAGCCATCCTTCATGCCTAGAATGATTTCCCTCCTTCCCTTCTGGTCCTGGATTCTCTGGCTTCTTTTAGGTCTGAATTAAAATCCCTTCTGCTGGAAGCCTTTCCTAATCCCTCTTAGTCCTAGTGCCTTTCCTCTCTTAATTATTTCCTACTATGCTATCTGGTATATAGCTTGTTCATAATATATGTTGACTTGTCATCTCTCTGACTAAATTATGAGCTCCTTGAGGGCAAGGATTGTCTTTTGACTCTTTTTGTATCTGAAGTCCATAACACACACTTAATAAATGCTTATTGATCAAATGACTTAGAAAGTACTTTAAGAATATTTTTCCATTCCATTTCCAAATAGGAGTTCACTAAATGCTTATTGTTAATCTACTATGAGAATAATGATTGTCTTTATGTTTTGAGTAACTATACTTATTTATTACAAGAGAGAGATCTATTGAGGCCAGAGGGAATCTTTGGGAAGAAACAGTAATATTATTTTAAAATACCACCAATAAAATATATAAAAGGAAAAGGGGGGATCCACAGTTTTCTGTTCTAGTATATCATCACCCCATGGCCAGGAAGTCCTACCTAGTGTCCAACTATAATAACTTCTATTACAGCTTAAGATCATTTTCCCAATGGGAAGGAGAACTGCAGCTGAGTATCAGATTCTTCTCATACTTCTCCAACCTCTCTGTGAAACTACAGCTGACAATGTCCTTTCCCCATCTCATTACTCACAGTCATGGCTGGTCTTTCTTAACATAACACTTAAAGGTTTTTCAAGTATCTCATTTTATCCTTACATCAAGCCTGAGTGGTGGATTTTATGGGTATTATTCTCACAGGCATTTTTCAATTTAAGTTTTCAACGTGCCCTAATCAGTCTGATCTAGGGTATAGTTTGATTGTGTCCTCCGGTCAGAGCTTTGCAAGAACCTCACCAAAAGTTTGGGTCTGATCAACACAACTAAAGGTTTATGCCCAGTTGGAACCCCTGTGGATAGCTGTTGTCCCCAGATGATTGTTAGCCTCTATCAACCAGCTGATTCATAAAAAAGAACTTCAATTCAGTCTTGCTCTTGGTTCCAGTCCCTGCCTTAGCTATAGGCCTGAGCCCAGGTCTGTGTCCTGAGCCCAAGGTCCTGCTCTGGTGTTAAAGTGATCCAGCTGTGGGCTCATTCTTGCCTTTGAGTCATTAGGAGAAGAGAGAAGGGAGGATTGTTCAGTACAAAAACATGGAACTAGGAGTCAGAAGCTATGGATTCAAATCCTGATTCTGTCATGAATTCCCTATGTGACTGTAAAGATCACCCATTTTTTCTGAGCCTCAGCTTCCTATTCCGTAAAGTGTGGGAACTGGACTGGATGAGATCTCTAAGTTCTTTTCCACTTCTAGCAATCTATGAATCTATAAAACACAGAGATGGGGAAATAGCTGGACAATTAAGTCTGTTAGAAAAGGCTAGAAGTATTAAAGGTGTGGATGATATCATTCATAATACCTGACAGTAACAGGACACTTGACAGTTTACAAAACACTTCACATATATTTCCTCTGTTAGACCTTACAATAGCCCTGATCAAAGGACTAATTGGAATGAGAGTGAGAAACAGGGTCAGGAGTGAGCAGAGGCTTCTGATCTGGTCCAGGGTAAGGAAGGAAGCTTTACCTGGGGTCGTGGGTGCCCAGTGACAAGGCACTGCAAAACAAGGGTATCCCCCTCACGAATAGTGTAGACTCGCTCGCTGATGTTGTCCTCTTTCACTACACATGCCTGGCCTGCATGGACAATCTGAGCCTGAGCTGGAGCTGAGAAAAGAGAAGGAAGGGAGCATTAGAGAAAGGAAGGAGGGGAAAGGGAGAAAAGTGAGTGAGTCAGGGAAGAAGGAGATGTCTAAGGAGAAATCCAAGTCCCAGGATGACAGGTAGACAACAGAGAGATGACCTGAATCATGGCACTCTCCTACCTCAAACTCTCCCAGGGTCCTGGGTTCCAAGAAAAAAAAATGATATTTAAAAAAAAAACTCTTCTACATGACCCAATCCAGAGAAGGTGTGGGAAATAAGGTTAGGATTAGACTGTCCCCTTTCCCTATAACAAATCAAGCCAAATTAAGTCAACATGAATTTACTAAGGCTCACTATTGGTCAGGTACTGTGCTAAGCATTGGGGATATAAAGAAAGGAAAAATAATAGTTCTTGTCCTCAAGGAGCTTACAGTCCAGTGGGGGAAGATACGCAAAAGGGAGATGGAAAGAGTAGAAGGAAGGTACCCTAGCAGTGGCATGATGGCAAAATTCAGAGAATGAAAAATGGTTGATCTGGGCACTCCCTCAAAAGCAGAGACTCTAGGAAAAACTTACCAATGAGAGAAATGGGACACGAGAGTGGTAGGAGAAGGCAGCTGAGTCACCATGTCGAAGTCCGGAGAATGGAGGATGGCTGGTCTGAACCCTTCCTCAAAGTGGAGGTTTTGAAAACTCTCTTTTATCCTACACCTCTTCTACCCCTATAGACTCAGTCTGAAGTATATACATTTGCATTTGAATTCATCACTATAATAGGACTCCCCCCTCCCCTATTCCTTGTGGATGTGGGAGGGAGGGAGGAAGGATGGGACAGTGGATATTCTATACTCCCAGAAGGCAGGGTCTATGTCTCCTCCACCCAACAAAGAGCATCTGAAGGCAGGAGTTGTAGTTCCTCCACCATATTGAGAGTTCCCTAAGGGCAGGAATCACAAATCAATCAACAAATCTTTATTAAGTACCTACTGTGTGCTAGGCACTGCATTACATATTAGGACTACAATTATAAAGAATAAAACAATCCCTATACACAAGTAGCTTACTTTTAAATGGAGGAGACTATGTATTTGAATATAGGCATACCAAATATATGTTAAATATACACAGCACAAATATAAAATGGATAAACACAACAATATTAAGCACAAGGTAGTTTAGAGAAAAAGATCGGTTCCATTCCCCAAGAATTCCTCCTTTTGCCTTCTTCCTTGTCTTCTTCCCCAGTATCTCCTTCGCGCTGGTCTCATTTAAAGAGGCAGCCTTTCTCCTTGCCAAAATCAACCTCTCTTCACATATCCTTGATTCCATCCTCTTGCAAGCTCTCTAACAGTGTGCTCCCCCTACCTTCCCCACTCTCTTTTATCTTTATTCTCTCCCTAACTACTGACTCTTTCATAGATGTCTACAAAACAGGCCTATCCTTTAAAAAAATCCACATGTGACCCTATAGATGGCTACTATCCTTTGTCTTTTTTCCCTTTTCTAAATAAATGACTCGTAAAAGCAATCCCCACTAAATGCCTCCACTTCCTGTCCTCTCACTCATAACTCTCTATAGTCTGAAATGACCTGTTGAAGCTACTCTTTTCAAAGTTACCCATGATCTCTTTTTTGTTATTTTGATTTTGGTGGGGTTTTTTTGCTTTGGGGGCGGGGGGAATAGGGTAATGGGGTTAAGTGACTTGCCCAAGGTCACACAGCTGGTAAGTATTAAGTGTCTGAGGTCGGATTTGAACTCAGGTCCTCCTGACTCCAGAGCTGGCGCTAATTGCAGAATCTAGTGGGTGTTTCTCAATTCATACCCTTCTTGACTGTTTCATTAATTCAGTTGATCATCTTCTTCTACATACTCTCTCTTCTCAAAATCTTCATGACACTGCTCTCTTCTGGTCCTATCTATCTGACTGCTTCTTCTCAACCTCCTTTGTTGGTTCTTCATCCATATCCAATCCATTGTCAAATCTTAGCATTTCTCCCTTCAACAATGACATCCCATTCTCTCCGTTCATATTGCCACTACTCTGGTGCAAGCCCTCATCACCTCTCACCTGGACCTATCTCTTCCTCAAGTCTCTCTCTACTCCAATCCATCCTCCACTCCACTGACAAAGCATTGGTCTTCCTATGTAATGCCCTGTTCAAAGAACTCCAGTAACTCTCTGTTACTTCCAGGGTCAAATGTAAACTCCTCTGTTTAGCATATAAAACTCTTCATAAACTTCCCCTTTCCTAGCTTTTCAGTATTCTTACACTTTACAATACCTTACCATCCAAATTGACTGAGCCACTTTCATTCACCATACACAATATCTCATACGCTATCTCCCATCTCTGTGCCTTTGCAATGACTGTCTCCCATGCCTGAAATGGTCTGCCCTCTTAACTCTCTGCCTCTCAGTTTCCTTGGCTTTTTTCTATACTCAGATCAAAGTCCAGAGTTCTTTTCTAATACTCTCCCCACCAGTTACTAATGTCTTACCCTCTCAGATTGCCTCCCTTCCATTCTGTATAGACTGTTGAGGCCAGGCACTGGGTTTTTTCCTTTCTTTCTTTGAATCCTCAGCGGTTCGCATAGAACCTAGCTAATGACAAGTCCTTAATAAATGTTTGTTGACTGATGACTGACTTCAGGGATCAGTAATGGATGACTTTTTGCAGAAGAGTGTGGGAGAGGAGTAATGTCTAAGAGGCTGGGCAGATATGTAGGCTCCAGATTACAAAGGGCTTTAAACAATAAATAGGAGAAGTTTTATTTTATCTCAGAGGCCATAGGAAGCCACTGGAGTTGATTGAGTTGGATCATATGGTGACTGCAGTGTGGGGATGAACTGGAATGTGGAAGAGACTTGAGGCAAGGAATCCAATTAAGCAAGAAGAGATGAACGAAAGTGGTAGTTATGTGAGAGCAGAGAATCGATTGGATACTAGAGATGTTGTAAAGGTAGAAATGGCAAAATTTGGCAACAGTTTGAATATGCAAAGTGAGAGTGGGGAGTTGAGGGTCGGAAGGTTGGAAGGATGGTGATATCTTCAATAGGAAGAGGGGAATTTGAAAAAGTGAAGAATAAGATCCGGGAAAGGACAATGAGTGTTTTGTATGTGTTGACTCTGAAATGCCTCAAGGGCATCCAGTTTGAAATGTCCAATAGGCAAATGGTAATGTGGGACTGAAAAGCCATCTGCATAGAGAAGACAGTTAAACCCATAGGAGCTAAAGAAGTCATCAAGAAAAAGAATGTAGAGGAAGAAGAGAAGAAAGCCTAGGACAGATCTGCAGGAACACCCACAGTCAGGGCTGTGATATGATATGGTCTGCTACTACTCTGGTGCAAGCCAGAGTCCTTCCATCAGTCTAGAATGGTAGGAGCCATATCTCCTCTCATCAGACTGAGAGATCCCTAAGAGTAGGAAGTATGTCTCCTCTCATCAGATTTCAGGGGAGAGGGGGTTTCTTCCTCAGTCCTTAACCCTCTCTGTACCAGGTGCATACACAATCCCTAGTATAGACAGGGTTCTTTGCAAGGATGATATTCAATCCAAAGATGACTTTGTCTGAGCAATGTACTTTTGAGTTGGTCCAGACTCAGAAAATGACTGGGTGGGTATCATTTCCCAGTGCCATAGGATAAGAGGATCATAGATTTGGGGCCAGAAGAGAACTTGGAGACCAAGTCCAACCCTTACATTTTGCAAGTGAGGACAATGAAGAACAGAGTGATTAAATGACTTGCCAAGGGTCACACCACTAGTGTCTAAGGTAAGATTCGAACTACTCAGTCTCTAACCTGTGAGTCCTTAATTCATTGGTCACTCACTTCACAGTTGAGAAGATTTGGGAAGTAGTGGGAGGTATACAGAGAATGGTGGGCTTAAGACAAGATGGTCTCTCAAAGGAGGCCTTATAAGGGGGGTTATTTGAGAACAGGAACTTAAATGTCTAGCACATCAGATTGAGAGTTCCAAGATCGGGGCGGCTAGGTGTCGAAGTGAGTAAGAGCGCCGGCCTCGAAGTTGGGATGACCCAGGATCGAATCCAGCCTCAGAAAATGAGCACCCACACATAAATAATGACTAGCTGTGTAACCTTGAACTAGTTACTTAACCCCAATTGCTTTAAAAAAAAAAAAGAGAGAGAGTTCCAAGATCACAGAATCAGCCTCAAAGTTGAAATGGACCTCAATGGTCATCTACTCTAACCCCAAAATGACTAGAAATCCCCTCTATGTCATTCCCAGATGGTCATCCAGCCTCCAAATGAAGACACTCGCTACCTTCCCCCTTCTTCTCGCCATATCTCATGAGTTAGCATTTATGAAGTGCTTTAAAGTTTCTGAAATGCTTTAGACATGCACTTTCATTTGAGCTTTAGTACAATCCCTGTGAAGGTATTATTTTTATCCTTATTTGACAAATGAGGAAACATAGCTAGTATGAGTCACATAGCTAGTAAGTTCAAATCCAGCCTCAGACTCTACCACCCTTCATCTTTCTCTGCCTTAGTTTCCTCATTTGTCAAATAAAGATACAAATTGTGCCTTCATAAGGAGTGTTCTAAAAACCAAATGAGATAACACATGTATTTTGTAAACCTTAGATCATTATATAAATGCTATCTATTATTATTGTGTTCCCCCTCATGGTGGTGGTGGTGGTGGTGCATGTGTTGGGTCTACATTTGGAGGCTGGATGACCACTTGGGGATGATATAGATGGGATTTCTATTCAGCTTTGTATTAGATCAGATGAGTCTGAGGTCCCTTCCAACTCTGATGCTCAAATTCTCAATCTGATGGGGTAGGCAGTAAATTCCCATCCTCAAAGAACTTGTCTCCAGGTCTAGCATTCTATCTCCTGAACCAACTAATTGTCTTAGGAGTTATAGTATCCTGAAGTAGCTGACTCCTTATTTAAATAGGTCTAATAGTTAGGAAAATTCTTCTGTTGAATCAACATCTGCTTCCCAGACAAGTGCAATCCCCCTTCTACATGAAAGCTAGTCAAATGCTAAGAGCTCTTTTTCCCTCCCCTAAATCTTTTCTTTGGCAGGATAAACATATCCAGGTCCTTCATCTAAACTTTATAGCATCATAGCTCTAGAATTAGAAGCAATCTGAGGTACCACCTAGTACAACCTCCTTATTTATTTTATAGTTGAGGAAATTGTTGAGACTTGAGTTGAGACTTGTCCAAGGCCACACAGGTAGTAAGTGACAGAAGTTGCTTTGAACCAAAGTCCTCTGACTTTAGAGTCAATGTTTTTTTCCATTGTACCACACTGACTCCCTTAAGTACTTATGATCCCCCACTTAAATTTAAATGTTATCTCTGATTTCTATGAAATCATCTCAAAGAAAATATTCTTTTCCCCTTTTAGTGAGTAATGCTGATATGAAGGAGTCATTCAGTTGCCTGTTCAAGTCAGTCAGCCTCGTTGTTGCTTCTACTATGACCTCAGGACACCCATTATTGTTAAGGTGGCTGCCATGATGACAGAAATGGAGAGGGAGGGGGACATACAGAGAGGGGAAGGCAACTTATTCCAGTGTGCCATCTGGTATCTTCCTATTTTAACTAATTAATCTTGCTAACGAAGGTTTTGAAAACTTGAAAGTGCTGTCAGCACACTCTAAATTAAGTACCCTAGGGCAAAGCCCCATTCACCCTGCCCTAGTTTAGGTTCTTCAAATAAGTAAACAAGACAGCAAAGAAGATACTTTTTTCTGTTCCCTTCTGTTTTTCTCCTTCCCTCTCCATCTTTTCCTTTCCTTCCTTCCTTCCTTCCTTTCTGCTTTTAAAAAATACAGCTGGGCAAGTGTGTGTATACATTTCTAATTCTACCAGTTTCACTCCACATGACTTCATTGGGTTTGCATGCTTCATATTTATTGTTGCTTTTTGTCAAATATCATTGCTATTTATCAAATATTTATCATTGCTTTTGTAGCACCATAATATTCCATAGATTGTAAACTCTTTGAAGAAAGGGATTATGGCACATTTTATACTTCTTTTGTCTTCTTGAGGTCAAGGGATTTGTCTTCACACTAAGGGCTTTCTGAGAGGGGCAACTATGTCTTCCAAACAGACCAAGGCCCTTCTTGGGAGCAGGGAATATATGTCCCCAAATAGACTAAGAGCTTCTTAATGACAGAGACTATGTCTATCAGATTGGGAACAGCATGGAAAAGAAGGCACTGTGTCTTCCATCCATCAGAGCAGGCAATCCCCAGAGATAGGAACTTTCCTTCCTCTATTCCCTCCCCACTCCAGAAGGGAGGATGATATAGGACATAATCCTTGTGTTCATAGACCCTGGGGCTGGGATACTGTCAGGGTAACCAATCCAAGCCTAATCCCCAGCAAGAATAATAATTCTAGAAGAATAATGAAGGTTTCCCTATTGTGCTCAGAATGTAATTTTTAGAATCCCAGAACCATCATCCCTTCCCCCTGCCTCAAAGCTTTTACTTTTGAAGTGGTTTGCCCGACTTCAGAAACCTACAGTATTCCTCACCTCTCCCTTGGTTGCCCTCCTGACCCTTAATGTGCTGTAGGAAGATGCCTCTCTTCCAAGTTTGGGACAAACACTTCACCACCTAGTGAATGTAGCAATACCAGCTATAATAATGACAATAAAAATAATAATACCAACTTAGATCTATATAGATGCTTACATATACATTCTTTCACTTGATTTGTCTAGGTGCCACAGTGCAGAGAAGGCTAGACTTGAGTCAAGAAGACCAATGTTTGAATCCTGCCTCAGATACTTACTAGCTGTGAGCCTGGGCAAGTTATTTCATCGCTCTCAGGCTTGGTTTCCTCATCTGAAAAAGGTCCTAACAACAGCACCTACACCATAGTATTGCTGTGAAGATCAAATGAGATGGCATGTATAATCTGTTTTGAAAAACCTTCAAGCACTATATAAATGCTTTTTTAACTTTCTTGGCCCTCTATTTCTTTTTATTTATAATATGTTGTTATAATTACTTCCCATAACAGAAGGCATTGAAGTACAGTGAAAAGAGGACAGCATTTACAGTCAAAGAAACTGAGTTTAATTTCTACCTCACTGAATACCTATGTGACCCTAGAAAAGTCACATAACATTCCTGGGCCTCAGTTTCCTCATTTGTAAAGTGGAAGCATTGGACTAGATGATCTCTAAAATCTCTTCCAAGTCTAAAATCTCAAAGTGACAAATTATGCATTTGGGAATGTGGGTGTTTTGCCCTTGCCTAGGAGTCATAGATTTGTATTCTAGACTTGTCTCCAGGACTAACTACTGACTCATTGTAGGCCTTGGTTTCCCTATCTGTAAAAAAGAAAGACTCATCTCTGCCTGATTTGAAGACCCAAGGGGATCACAGTGACAGTGAAATCATAGACTAGATGGAAAATGTTTTGTCAAGTACAAGTGCTCTACAATGCTGTGGGTCGTGATCTCAGCCTCCAGCAAAAAGCTTTTAAGTGCCTGTCATGCCTGGCAGGGAGGGTCAAAGAAATGCTGTCAGGATGCCCTGAAGTCCAGTATCAAACAATGGGTCATTGCTAAAGGAGTCTGGAGGGCAGACAGCAATAGCAGCGCCAGCAACACCAGTCTGGAAGGAGGACAGAAATGAGGAATGAATAGGGGTAGGGGAAGGGGGAAATCTGGGTGAACAAAGACTTTAGGCTCACTTGGAAGCAGAGAGAAAAGCAGATACCAGTGGACCCAGGATCTACAAACTGTGATGAACTCTGAAACAACAGCTCTGCCCACAATTTATAGCTGTATATAAAGAGAGTCGGGGTGGGAGTGAAGATTACTGAAAAGTCTTATCTCCCAGGGCAAGGTAGTATGTTGGAAAGAACATTAGACCTGAATTCTAATTCTGCCTCTACCACCAACTTACTGGGACAAATAATTTCATCTCAGGGCGGGTAGGTGGCACAAGGCCCTGGAGTCAGAAGGACCTGAGTTCAGATCTGGCCTCAGACATTTAACACACACAAACAAAAACCTAGCCGTGTGACCTTGGGCAAGTTACTTAATCCCAGTTGCCCTCCAAAAAATAAAAAATAAAAATTAATTTCATTTCTCTGAGCCTCAGTCTCCTCATCTACACTTAGCACAATGTCTTGCACATAGTAGGTGAGCAATGAATACTTATTGATGATTAATCTATAAAATAAGGACCCTTCCATGACAACAGGATCTTTTTCTGTGTGTTACATTTTCAATGGAGTGAGAGATCCTAGAGGATAGAGAGTGTCTCTTTTTCTGTGTCCTGTGTCCCCAGAGCCTTGGACAAATAATTGTTGAGCTATATATGGTACTGGGATGAACAGATAAATCAATATGGACATGAACCTTTGATCAAAGGGGCTTGGTTGCCTCAAACACTGAGATAGAGTTTACAGGAACATTTAGGATAGACATTAAATACACCTCAGAAATATATTATAGGAATGTAGGTGAAGGGGAGTCTAACATAGTCAATAGAACATTATTAACATTAAAATCCAAAGACCAGAGTCCATGTTCTGTCACATAATAGCTATGTGACCATATGCAAGGCACTTAACCTCACTACCCACAGGCACTCTTCAAGACTATAAAATACAAAAGAAATTGATGCTCTGCATACACAGAAGGAGTTTCCACACTTGGAAGTCCCCTACACTGACCCAAGGATTAATACACAGAGGGTTGAGAAAGGAAGAGAAGAAGCATCTACATAGGACCTACAATGTGCCAAGGCACTGGACTAAGTTGTTGTTGGTCGTTCTCCTCATCATCATCTTCCTCCTCCTCCTCTTCCTTTTCTTCTTCCTCCTCCTCCTCCTCCTCCTCCTCCTCCTTCTCCTTCTCCTCCTCCTTCTCCTCCTCCTCCTCCTTCTCCTCCTCTTCCTTTTCCTTCTCCTCCTCCTCCTCCTTCTCCTCCTCTTCCTCCTCCTCCTCCTTCTCCTCCTCCTCTTCCTTCTCTTCCTCCTCTTACTTTTCTTCCTCTTTCTTCTTGTTCTCCTCCTCCTCAAATATTATCACATTTGATTATCTTTTACAGTTGAGGAAACTGAGATAAACAGAAGTTAAATGATTTGCCCAGAGTCACACAGCTAGTAAGCATCTGAGGACTGTTTTGAACTCAAGTCTTCCTGTGCTCCATCCACTGTCCTACCAGCTGCCTCAGTAATATCTACTTTGCCACCAGGGACAAATGTGTGCTCTCTGTCTCTCTTCTCTTCATTCCCCCTGGAGACACTGGGGATAAAGGCCATGTTCATTCTATTCTAGGAAACCAAAATCCGCAGATAAATATAATAGTCCCTTACATTTATAAAGGACTTTGTGTTTTCCAAAACTTTTATCACCACAACCTCTTTTCTTGCCTCATAAAAATTCCTTGAGGTAAGCAAAGGCCATGGATCCCTCTTCCCTACTTTACAGATGAGGAGACCGACGCCTAGAAAGGCAGTGACAAGCCCCAGGTCACACAGAGAGTTAATAGTGATGTAAGCAAAAGAACCCAAGTCTCCTGCATCCTAGCCCAGAACTCTTCCTGCTGTACCAAGCTGATTAGAAAAGCAAAAGGCTTATCATGGATAGACAAGTTTGGGAGACGAGTACCAGATCTGTGTTTTCCAGGATCCAGGCAGTAAACCCATCCCTATCTCCCTCTTGCCAGTTCACTCTGGCCAGCCCCTAAAGGATCAAAAGCTTAGTGCAAAACCTAAAGCCAGTATGTTGAGGCAGGAAATGGCTCAGCAGGGAGAACACGTCTGGTTTATCAGGGCCTTCTCTTCCTTCCCAGAAATCCTACCCAGTAGCACCAGCTTCAAGGTTTTATGTCATACAGTAAGTACTCTACACCATCTGCTTGGATCCTCCAAATTGAACCTGAATTCATAGAATCTTACAATCATGCAATGTGAGAATCACAAGGTCCATGGAATTTTAGAGTTGAAGGGACCTTATTAGCGGTCGCCTAATCCAATCCCAAAATTAGTGAATGAATTCCATTAAGGCTTTGCTCTCTGCCAAAGGGATGCTTCTATATATTATATGTAGGTGTGACTGGATAGCCATGGAGACTTTACCACTTAATTGTCATAAGTTTGGGCCTCCTCCTGCCAGAGCACTTAGAAAGGTTATAAACAGGATTTCACTGTCCATGGTACCCTAGCAGCACTCAAGGAGCATCTCTATTTCCCATAAGTACTTGCTCCTGTGTGAATTTTCCCCTACAGTGATTGCTAATGTAACTTATAAGGTAACTTGACAGCAAGGTAATAGGAAGACATGGTGGGGTAGGGAGAAGAGGAATTCTAGACTTGTTGTTAGATTCTTTTTATGTCTTTTCTTGGAAGCCACCACAGGAAACTGGAAGGTCTTAGAATGGAAGTTTCCTTAGCTTGGGAGATAAAATCCTATTGTCCCTGCTTTGCTAAATTAGTCAACATAGGTACTTAATCTATGTAGAGCACTGTGTTGGAAATTTAAGGATATGTGTTAAGATATGACTCATCTCTGATCTCATAGAGTTTACTGAGATATATATTGGCCCACCAGCCCCACCTTTCTATACTCCAGAAATAAAAAGGGCTTCCTTTAGCGTAAGGAAAAATGAGTTCCTTATTAGTTGAGGTGTTTGAGCAGTGGTTGGATGACCATTTATTGGAGATGTTGTAGATAGAGTTCTTGGTGTCTGGTAAAGATTGAGTTGACCCCTGAGGTCCCTTGAATCAATCAAAAAGTACTTATTAAGTTCCTATTATGTGCCAGCACTGCACTGGGATCTGGGGATACAAAATATAAAAGTGAAACATTCTCTTAACTCAAGGAACTTACATTATTTGGGGGGGCAGATATATACAGCATGTAACACTCCAGCTCTCAACTCCAATTAGGGCTGTGCTCATTACTGGAATGCTCTCCTTCTCACCTCTGCTCCTGGCTTCTTTTTTTTTATTTATTTTTTTGCTCCTGGCTTCTTTCAAGTCTCAGCTAAAGTCTAACCTTCTTCAAGAAGCCTTCCCCAGTTCTCCTTAATCTTAGTGCCTTCCCCCTGAAACTAACCCCAGTTTACGCTTTATATATTGTGTTTGTATATACATAGTTGTTTGCATTTCGTTGTCTTATCCCTTAGGCTGTGAGCTCCTTGTGAGCAGAGACAGTTTTTATTTTTTGCTTTTCTCTGTATCCCCAATGCTTAGCACAGTGCCTGGCACAGAGTAGGACCTAAATAACTGATTTATTTGCAAAATGAATGTATATAAAATATTTGTGAAATAAGCTGAAGGCAATTATGAGAGGAGGCACTAATAGTTGAAGAAGGGGAGGGAATTGGGAAAGGTCTCATGTGGGAGGAAGCATTTGAGCTGAGCTTAGAAGGAAACTAGGTGGCCGAGGAGGAATTCTTTAATTCTCTGGGAAATGGAGACAATCTACAGTCAGGATGATCAGCAGCTGGATAAAGGAGAGTTGGCTGCATTTGAGGGGTGATTGAAATCTCAGGTCAAGCAAACTGAAAGAGGCTGACTCCTAAACTATAAGATCTTTGAAGGCAGGGGCCATTGACTTCATGATCAACATTTATTAAAGATCTGCAATGCAGCAGGAGTGCTTACCTACATGCTAAGGAGACACAGAGAAGTGTAAGACAGGTCCCTGTCCTCTAGAAGTCTAGCTGGGGAGACAGGACATGAACAGGTACATAAAAAGATGAAATAACAATATGATGCAGCATATGGTGAGCAATGAGAAGAGCGGTGAGGGCTCTAGGAGTTCAGAGGAGGGAGAATCACTGTGGGCTAGAGACCATATGTTCAGACCCTCTTGTCATATTTCTTAGTTTCCTCCCTCCTTCCCTGACCCCAAGTATTTAACATAGCGCTGGCCACAACATCAAGCTCCCTCTCTTTAGACTTTGTTGGATGGATCCATCAAGCCACGTTCATTGGCCTTTCTCAGAAACTACCCCTCCTGTTTTTGGCCCCCCTCCTCTGCCCAGCTCCTCTGTGTGAGAATGTTTATTGATCCTTTTATGCATGTAATGCAAATGGACACTTAATAATTTAACTGAGTTAACGGTGCTGAAATATTAACGGGCTTTTCTCTTTTAATTAGCAGCAGAGTGAGGCCCAGTCATGAGCCTGGGAGGCTGCTTGGCCGAAGGGCACCCAGCCAGTACCTTTCTGGACCTATGGTTGGAGGAAGACCAGAAATGCAGGCTGAGAGGCTAGCCTTGTGGGACCTCATCAGAGGACTTGGCCCCTCCTGCCCCCATCAAAATACCCTTCCCACAGCAAGACTGATCATAAGCCCTTCCCTGGCCCAAATGTCTAAGTCCAGCTGTGCTTTTCACTGCTGCCAGGACATACTGGCATGGAGCCCCCACACCAGGTAACATGCAGACAACTACAGGCTTGCCTGGAGGCAGAGGGATGAACCAGACACCTGCTGGAGGGCCCTAGAAGCTAATGAGGCTCCGATGCAATGCTGTGTTTAAAACAGATCCCAGCTTCGCTGGAGCTGAAGTTTTAAAAAGTCAGCAAGCATGCATTAAGCATTTGCCATGTGCCAGGCATTTTACTAAGTACTCAGCAAACAAAGAAGGGCAACAGTCCAGTCCCTGCCCTTGAGAGCTCACAGTCCAATGGAGGAAACAACGTGAAAACAACTACATACAAACAAGATAGAAACCGTGTAAGTGGAAAATAATCTCAGAGAGAAGGCTCCAATACATGATTGAAAAAAGAAATGTATTTATTAAGCACTTACTTTATTTTTTGTTTTTGAGGCAATCAGGGTTAAGTGACTTGCCCAGGGTCACACAGCTAATAAGAGTCTGAAGTGAGATTTGAACTCAGGTTCTCCTGACCTAGCTGCCCCTTAAGTACTCACTAGGGATAAAGAGCATTTCTAAGGACTACAGTTACAAGCAGAAATGCAAGTTAGTTCCTGCTCTCAGGGAGTTCATAGTCTAATGGGAGAGATAACACAAATACAAGGTTTCAATTCCACCTTAGATGGAAAGCTCCCATGGTCCTTATGAAGCAGTGGCAAAAACAGATAAAAACAGATAAAAAAAAAACTCCTCTTGAATGCCATTTCCACAGATAAAATGACATCAGTTTCTGACACTGAAATATTGGGTGTGGCGGTAGCATCTGCCAGCACAGTGGCCAGGCTTTAGTCTTAAAGACTGCTTCCCAGGACAATGGCCAGGGGCACAAGGCTCTAGGGGTCAGGGTCCTGGGCTGTCTCCGTCAAAGTCTGAGGGAAGTATTTAAGGTGGAGGTGGTGGTGGTCTGACTTGTCTGGCACATGCTGCCTCTTGTTTCTCCCAGGACACCTGGAGGAGCGCTCATTGTTTATGAGGGGTGTGACTTAGTCCAGTCTGACCTTTAAGAAAATCATTTTGGGTAACTGAATGGAGAATGGATTGGAGTAGAGAAAGACTGGAGGCAGGGAGACCAACCAGAAGGCTATTTAACAGTGCAGTCATGAAGTACTGCTTCAACTAGGCTGACTTTCCTGTTTTATGCATAGCAATGGGTTGACGGTTGGTGGTGATTGCTAGCCGATTCTCCACAGGAGTTATTTCCCTGGATAATGGCTAGAAACAGGACTGATGGTCTAGGACTAGTACTAGCAGTGGTGGCAGAGGGTGGGAGTCATGGGAAAGACTTTGAAGAAGGTGAGATTTGAGCAGAGGCAGAAGAGGGAAAGCATTCTAGGGAGGGAGAGGTGGGGAAACATCTAGTGCAAGACATGTTTGTAAAGTATTCTGTGTGAGGAGCATCAAGACTATTGCTGGATTGTAGAGTAAGTACATGGAGGGATGAGGGAAGTATATGATGACTGGGAAGGTATGACAGGGACAAGTTGTGAAAGGGCTTAATTATCAAACAGAGGATTTTATATTCAATCCTGAATGTAACAGGGAGTACATAGGGTAGCTCATTGTGTATGTGTGTGTGGGGAGAGGTGACTTGGTCAGCTCTGACCTTTAAGAAAATCATTCTGGCAGCCAAATGGAGAATGTATTGGAGTAGGGAAAGACTGGAGGCAGGGAGGGAGACCAACCAGCAGGCTATTAAACAGTGCAGGCATGAGGTGATGGGGGGGGGGGGGAGGAGGAAAGGAAATAGAAGTATAGGAAAGAAGGAGCTGACAGCCTAAAGAGAAAGATTAACCTTCTAGCAGTTTCCAATTGTATCTTAGCTTCTCATTCTTTACCCCAGAGACCTAGTGACTCTAGCCCAATGTTGGAAATTTGGGTTTAGAACAGACCACCAACAGGGACCAGTCAGTTCAATTAAACAAAAATCTAATTTAATAAACATCTCTTGAGCACCTATTATGAGGAAGGCACTGGAGATACCAAGACAAAAATTAAACCGTCCTTGTACTCAAAGAGCTTACATTCTTTTTTTAAAAAAATTATTGATATCTTTTGTTTTCACATTTTCAGTTCCTACTTAGAGACCATCCCTTATGATAAAGAAAGAGGGCAGCTAGGTGGTGCAGTTGTTAGAGACCCTGATGTAGAGCCAGGAAGACCTGAGTTCAAATTCAGTCTTAGACTAGCTGTGTGAACCTGGACAAGACTTAGTCTCCTCAACTGTAAAAAGAGGATAATCATAGCACTTCACCCCCAGGATTGTTGTGAGGATCAAATGAGATAATTGTGAAGTGCCTAGCACAGTGCCTGACCTGTAGTAGGTAGGATGTCCATGTGTCAGTCAGTCAGCTAACATTTAGTAAGCACTGTGAAGAAGATGAATTGGTGAAGAGAGAGACTGGAAGCAAAAATTAGGAAGTTACCTGTATTGCAAAAGTCTGGGACAAAAATTATGAGAATATTAAGAGTGGTGGCTAAGGGGCAGCTAGGTGTCTGCAGTGAATAGAGCACCAGCCCTGGAGTCAGGAGGACCTGAGTTCAAATTCAGCCTCAGACACTTGACACCTACTATCTGTGTGACCTTGGACCAGTCACTTAACCCCAAGTGACCTTCCTGCCCCCCCTCCAAAAAGAAAAAAAAAGAGTGGTGGCTAATTGAGAAAAGAAAGGGGTACACATTTGAGGGTTTTCAAAGTCTGAATCAACAAGACTTGGCAACTGAATGGATATGGGAAGAGTCAAGTATGCCTCTGAAGATACAAAGTTAGGTGACTGACATTAGTACTCAGAAAGGAAACTTGGTAAACCTGCAGGAGGTGCAGAATTAGGGGAGAAGGACATGATTTATGTTTTAGACACATTGAGTTTGAGATGTCCACATCCAGAAAACATCCAGCCAGTCATGAATGCAGGGTCAGAAATCAAGAGAGATATGAGAGCAAGGCAGACAGACAGACAGGCAGGCAGGCAGACAGACAGACAAATAGAAATATATGTAGCAGTGATGGAATAGAGTCGCTCATCCTTCCCTATTTGCTCCTTACCCTACCACTGACTCATTGCCTAGATTTATCCAAATAAACATTCCTTCTCCATTCTGGGAAATAGTACTAAAGATCTGTAATTCTTTTTACTATTTCGTTAACTCAAAGCCCCCAACTAAAGACTAAGCTTTTGGAAAAAATCACCTATCTCTATCTCTCCTCTGGGGATGTTTTCCCCTCCCAACTGCATTTCCAATAAGTATACCCAGACTAACAAAGGCCCTTGGTTGATGACTATTTATAAAGACAAAGTAAATGTCTAAAACAAAGAAAGGTAAACAGACTTTCTTGTGCCTAGAGGGAAAGGTTTCAGACTTCTGTTGAGAGCGCCTAAAGGGAAAAAGAAAATAGAAGAGTATTGCTTTGGGGTTTGTAATCCAGGCGCTTCAAAAAGAAGACCCCAATAAACATCTGTTCCAACACTCCTCTGCCCAAGTAGCCTTGTTCCCATAGCCTTGGCCCTTTTCTTTGAGGTCTCTGCTTCTGACTGCCCTTCTCCTCTCCCTCTCTACAGGCCTTCTTACAATTTCCCTTTCTCCAGCTCCATGCATCCCATCAGGAGCTGACTTTTAAAGGTCACCCTGAGGTGTGGTTTATCATTACTCACTATCCTGTTGATTCCTTTTTGATTCATTCAAGGGACCAATTCGATCTCATAAAGGGATCACTTTTACTGTTAATTTAACACTTCCTGGTCTGCCCCTTTCCTTTGATTAGGTTCGGGGCTTTCACTCCTTTATTTGTCTATTTAGGGAGTCATTTGCATAGAGATGACGCTTGAAATGCTTGGTATCGGTGAGTGAACCATTCTTCCGAGCGCTGGGCAATTGCTATAAATTAAGACATTCTCCTCTCACCTTATCCCAGGGTCAGTGGCATGGTTAAAACGCTAGCGTTAGCTATAGCTGGGGAGAGTTTGGGCATATCAAAGAAACTCACAAGAAGGTGGAAGACTCCTTGGAAATGGTGGGGTACTGGTATTAAAGGGAGGCAAGATTGTAAAGGCTCGTGTACACCTTGCCACTGAGCTTCAGATAACCATGGAGCTAGTAGGACCAGATAAACCCCCGCCCCTTATCACCTATGGGACAGAGTCAGTCTCAAGTGTGACCAGAGGGGAATTCAGGGAGGCTTCCTGAGTGTTTTCTTAACCCAGTTTCCCAGAGTACTTAATCATAGGCACCCAAGAGTTTCACAGCTTATGAAGTCATTGAGCTCCTGCTTTCTCCAAAAGATGTATTATGACTTCTCAGTAATTTGGCACCTACTTAACCCCTTCTTTGGAGATCATACACAAGAACTCTAGGTCTCTCCAGTCCTGCCTTAGTTTCCAGGATAATGGCTGGTCTGACACTTGCTGTAGTAGCCTTGGCTTGGGGGAGAGGTCTTGGGAGCAGTCATATCCCAGTCACTTCTGGAAAAGTCTACATTATCGATAATGTAGAATGTTGTCTGCTGTTGTTGAGTCATTTCAGTCTTGCCTGACTGACTTTTCATGATCCCATTTGGGGTTTTCTTGGCAAAGATACTGGAGTGGTTTGCCATGTCTTTCTCCAGCTCATTTTACAGATGAGGAAACTGAGGCAAACAGGGTTAAGTGATTTGCCCAGAGTCACACTGTTAGGAAGTGTCTGAGGCCAAATTTGAACTCAGGGAGATGAGTCTTTCCCATTCCAAGCTCACTGTACCACCTAACTGCTCAACAAACATTGATCAAGTACTTATTATGTGCAAGACACTATGATAAGCATTTTACAAATATCATCTCACCTGATTCTCACGACAGCCCTGGGAGATAGATAGGTATTACTATCCCTCTTCCCTCCTCCCCTCCATACAAAATTGTAGAAGAAATTCTTGGAAAACTTGAGTCTTTAGGCTCCCTCCCTGCCTGGCTCCTTCCTGTTCTTCTCTGTTCATCTCTCTCCTTATTGAATTAAATGTCTCTATCTCTGTGAGGGCCAAGCCCCAGGGTGTCTCCAGTCAGTAGAAGTTCAAGAAAGTATGTGGGGACATTCAGTGGAGCTATCTGTACCCCTGGAGAGCTGTGAAATTCTTCAAGATCCCACTGGCTCTTTTACAGAGAGCCCCTATGGGCACCCCTTCTACCCTCTGTTTGACAGACAGATCAGATAGATCATCGCTACATGTGGTAGGAAATAGGATTATAGAAACGTAGCAATACAAGATTTAGAGCTATAAGAGATCTTAAGGATCATTTTTAGTTCATCGCTTTCAGTTTACAGATGAGGAAACTGAGGTATCAAGAGGCCAAATGACTTGACCAGGGTCATACAGTCAATAAGAGTCTGGGTCAAGATTTGAATTCAGGTCTTCCTGACTCCAAGTTCAATGTCCCCTATCAATTATGCTACATTGTCCTCAGGGAGCCTCCAGTCTGATCAGGGAGACATAGTCCCTGACCCAAGGGAGCCTCTAAGGCTGATAGGGAGGCAAAGTATCTGCCCTCAGGGATCTCTTAGTCTGATGGGAATATCTCTGCTCTTTTGAAATCTCCATTCTGATAGGGAGACAGAGTTCCCGCCCTCAGAGAACCTCCAATCTAATAGGGGAGATATAGTCTCTAGCCTTGAGAAGCTGCCAGTCAGAGTGGGAGGCAAGGTCCTTAATAGCTCCAGCACTTCTCACTCCAGATGGGCAGAGATAAAACCTTGGACTCTTCCCAGGCCTCTCCAGGAGCAGCTTTTCATAGCCTAGACCTCCACCATTGCAGGTCCCAGGCACTAGGAGCTGGGTATCAGCTGCTAGAGAGAGCCAGGTATTAAGAATGGGAGATCAGATATGTGGCTTTGGGGAGGAACAGGGTTTAGCAATGGCCCTAGATGTACCGAGAGTTTTAAATCTGGGTTCAAGAGGTAGGGATTGGAAGCTTCAATTATTTAGCATATGAGGCCCAGGAATTGGGAGGGGGCAGGATTGGGAGAAATGGGAGAGATGAGACACAACTCTCTTGTCATATTCTTCCCAGCCCCCAGTCAACCCAACGAGCCCTCAGTGGCCCATAACCACCCCCAATACCTACCTTCAATTCCTGACGCCGTTAAACCCTCCACATCTTCCCTACCTCCTCAGATCCACAGCCCAGCTCCAGGGCCCCTTAGCCAGGCTGTTTTAAAACCTCATAAAGCCGTGGGTGGGGAGTTACAGCTCTCCCAGGGCCCCGAGCCTTGGCCCAGGCTGCCGAGGCAAAGAGAGGGATAAACTCCGAGGTTTAAAAGCGAGTGGCACTGAGATTTAACGTCCTCCTTACCTTTATTCCCTCACGAACTCATCCCCCTCATCTCTAGCCCTAAATCACTGGCTGCTGCACCTGCTCCCTACCCCCAGCCCAGTCCTCAATCCCCCCAGCTTTCCATCCACTCACCCACTCCTATTCCCTCCAGTTGTGTTACACTGGTGGTGGTGGTGATGATGATGATGATGATGATGGTGATGATAGCTAAAATTAAATAGTGCTTTAAAAGCTTGTAAAGCATTTCACATGTCAACCACAAACACCCTATGAAGTAAGTACAATTATCAGCTCCATTTTATAGAGGAGGAAACTGAGGCTGAAAGTAGTTAAGCAATTTGCCCAGGGTAACACAGCTATTACATGTCTGAGAAGTATTCCAACTCCGGCCTTCCTGACTACAAGTCCAGAATTTTATCTCCTGGAACAGCTAGCTGCTTCTCAAAATTTCTGAGTGTCTAGCATGCTTTCATGGGTAGAAGAGTCAGCCTTACCTATAGGCAGCAGGAAGTCTCAGAAAGCCTCCTCCAACCCTATTTCCCAAACAGTCTCCAACAAACAAACTCTAAACTTCCCAATGAGTCTGTATACTGCTGATTCCTGGAGTTCTACCATTAGAGATGCATTCGATGGCTTGAGTATTGCCCTTTCTCTTTTAGGATGCAAACACCCCTGGGAGGGGTACCTTAATGTGAATGAGGCCTCCGAGTAGCCAGCTGGTTCCCCAGAATTTCTCCCCTCTGCGTGCCTTGTTACCAACTTTTATCCCTTTAAGAATCTCGGAGGTTCTGAGGAGGTCCTGTAGTTCGGTAGTTTCAGTCACATCTGACTCTTGGGATTCCATGAGATTTTCTTGGCAAAGATACTATACTGGTTTGTCATTTCCTTCTTCAGTTCATTTTACAGATGAGGAAACTGAGGCAAGCAGAATGAAGTGACTTGGCCAGGGTCACACAGCTAGTAATTGTCTGAGACCAGATTTGAACTCAGGGAGATGAGACTTTCCCATTCCAAGTTCCAGGCTGGCGCTCTATTCACTGCTCCACTTAGCTGCCCAAGTTGCTCCTAGTCTTCCTCAGAGAGTGGGGTATAAGGGAGACTATGACCTTCCCAGACTTAAAAAGAAATCTGGAGGGGCGGTTAGGTGGCGCAGTGAGTAAGAGCGCCGGCCTTGGAGTTGGGATGACCCAAGAACGAATCCGGCCTCAGAAAATGAGCACCCACACATAAACAATGACTAGCCATGTAACCTTGAGCAAGTTACCTAACCCCAATTGCTTTAAAAAAAAAAAGAAAGAAAGAAAGAAAGAAAGAAAGAAAGAAAGAAAGAAAGAAAGCTGGAAAAGAAGAAAGGGATCACTCTAGAAATGTTAGAGGGGAGGATTCCTGCTGAATCTTCAGCATAACTCTCATGTATAGGAATCCCCATATTTTCCAAGCCTGAAAGGGCAGAGCCCAACCAGGGAGAGAAAGGAGCCAATCATGGGGTTAAGAAGGACTAAGCCCAAGCAGAGAGAGAAGCAAGGCTTGCCTGATCTTCCTCTCACTCTAGCCCCTCAGATTTATAAGGGAATCTTCAGTCACCATCCTGCTATGGGGAAGGCTAAAGCCTGGGAAGGAAGTCAAGGATGACAGCAATAAAAACTGCAGTTATAAAACTTCTTAGTCACCAACCGCTTTGCTTCAGTTTGCTTATTTGATCCTCACAACATTGCTGTGAGGTAGGTTGGACATGGCTTATATATGTATCTTACAGATTCAGAATCTGCAATTCGTGGTCCAGCCATGCTGGAGAGCAATTTGGCACCAAAAATCTACCAAACTGTGAATGCCCCTTGATCCAGAGATGTACTACTAGGTCTGTACCCCCAAAGAGATCAGAGAAAAAGGAAAATGAACCACATACACAAAATATTTGTCTTTTTGTGGTAGCAAAGAATTGAAAACTAGGGAGATGCCCATCAACTGGGTAATGGTTGAACAAGTTCTATTATATGAATATCAGTATTATGGTGCTGTAAGAAACTGAGGAAGGGGAATATTTCAGAGAAACATGGGAAGTCTTGTATGAATTGAAGCAGACTGAAGTGAGCAAAACCAGGAGAAAAATTTATACAATTGCCAGCAACATTGTAAAGGAAAATAGCTTTGGACAAAAACAGCATCAATGCAATGACCAAAAACTATGCTTCCTGTCTCATGATAGAGAGATAAGTGCAGATTGTGATTTATTTATTGCTTTTTGGAGGGGGGAAGGCAGGGCAATTGGGGTTAAGTGACTTGCCCAAGGTCACACAGCTAGCAAGTGTCTGATTCCAGATTTGAACTCAAGTCCTCCTGACTCCAGGGCCAGTGCTCTATTCACTGAACCACCTAGCCACTCCTATGACTTTTTTTTTTTGCTTTTTTGGGGGGGTGGAAGGCAGGGCAATTGGGGTTAAGTGACTTGCCTAAGGTCACACGGCTAGTAAGTGTGTCAAGTGTCTGAGGCTGTATTTGAACTCAGGTCCTTCTGACTTCAGGGCTGGTGCTCTATTCATTGCACTACCTAGCTGCCCCTCCTATGATTTTTTTTTTTTAAGAATGGTCAATGTGGGAATTGATTTTACTTGATTATACATGTTTTTAACAAGAGTTTTGTTTTCTTGTTTTCTCAATTGTGGGGTGAGGGGGGAAGGGTGAGAAGGCAGATCTGAAAATAAAATAAAATATGGTACAAAATAGAATCTAAGCTTCAGAGATGAGAAGATTTACCCAAGGTTATATAATCAGCAAAGCTAGGACTGGCACCCAATTCTGATTTTAAGTTCAGTGCACTGTTTTTTACTGTAAGATAGGAAAATGAAAGAAAATTTTAAAAAGATCATGGGGGAAGAAGAGGGAAAATATAGTAAAATCAGTAGTCATTGGGTAGGGGAAGAGAAATCAAAGGCATTGATAAGAAAACTGAGTCTAGAAGAGATTAATTGATATGGCCAAGGTCATATCAGGTTGGTGTGAAAATCCTAGGGTCAAAGACATCCAGATCTTTACAGGTAGATGCTATGCCTCTGGTTTCTCTCATATATCCCATCACTCCTATCCCAGGGCTAAGCACACAGCAGGTACTCAATATTGATTGGGACATTGTTGACACATTGATTGACTGATTGAGCGACAGGAAGAGTAATGTTGCTTTTGAAGAGACACCAGTGAGGGATCTCAGGATAACGTGGGTGGAAAGGACACTGGATTTAGAGTCAGGAGAAGAGGATTCATACCCTACTTCCAAAACTTACAGGCCTCTTCCCCTCTCAGGGGCTCAATCCTTCCCTCACTTGTCAAAGAGGGTGAAGAATAATAGCACCATATATCTCATAAAATTGTTTAGTCATTTTTCACTCATGTCCAACCGTTTGTGACCCCATTTGGGGTTTTCTTGGTAAAGATACTGGAGTGGTTTTCCATTTCCTTCTCCAGCTCATTTTACAGATGAGGAAACTGAGACAAACAAAGTGAAGTGACTTGACCAGGATCACACAGCTAGTAAGTGTCTGAGGCCAGATTTGAACTCAGGAAGATCCAGTCTTCCTAACTCCAGGCCCTGCACTCTACCCACCTCATTGCCTAGCTGCCTCTATGTTACTCTTAGAGTAGTTATGAGGAAAATGCTTCCTAAACATTGAAGGGCTGGGGTGGCTAGGTGGCACAGTGAATAGAGCACCAGCCCTGGAGTCAGGAGGTCCTGAGTTCAAATCCAGCCCTAGACACTTGACACTTACTAGCTGTTTGACCTTGGACAAGCCATTTAACCCCAATTGCTTTGCTGCCTCCAAAAAAAAAATGTGATTGCCAGCAGCAAATGGTTAATTCAGGTCAAGGACATCTGATTCCCATGAAGTTACATTTCAGAGATGCCTATTCTCCCTCCCTGAGCCACAATAATCTCTGGTGTTGGCTAACTGGTTGTCTTAGGAGGAGGTCCCCATGATCCTGGCCCAGCCCTATCTCCCATGCTGGCACCAGGATAATGGATTAGCACAGGACTAGCATGGGAGCTGATGCTGGGGAGGAAAACTCCTGGGGCTGCTGTGTATTTTGTGAAAACCAAATCCAATAATGTGTTCTCCAACCAAGCAGAGCCTGCTAGGAAGTTTTGGCAAGACTGCCTTCCTTTCTTCCCCTGCTGTGCTGTTCCACTCCGTACCCTCCAAGCAGCCCCTTCCCACAACTTCCTCAGGGCCCACAGAGAGCACCAGCTGCTCCTCTGGGCAGGAGCAGGGCCAAGGATAGGAGCTCTACAGGGCCGAGGTCACCCTCCCCACAAAGTGCTTGACCAGCAATGCCCACCCCACCCCTTCGCCCCCTTCCTGCTTGGCATAAATTGGAATACAAATCAGAAGCAAAAGCTTTCCCCTGTTTGAACAAATTGCTATGGATTCCCCCTGTCTCAGGTCAGGGCTCCCGATGGGGAATATTTTCACTCGCTGACTGCTAATAGACTCGAGAGAAGCTGCTGGATCGATGGGCCAATACGAAGATTAGCCAGGAACTCAAATGCTGGCTTCAGTCCAGCTCCCACTCTGGTTCCCCAGCTCCTCCCATCTTCCCCTCACTTTACCCCTCATTCCATCCAGGGACGGATGGCTATCCAACATTGGAGAGCTGTATGAATGTGCCAGGCTGAACTGGAGAGAATCTACCAACTAAGCAGCTGAGGGCTCGGGGGCTGGGTTGGGGGCGGGGGTGAAGGGAGGGGAGGAGGGATAGAGGCCAAGGAAAAGGGGGTGGGGCTTAGGAGGTAGAAACTAATCCTGAGGGGGAAGGAGACAGTCTTGGGGATTCCAGAGGGCAGAGTCTAAGTAGGAAGATAGAGGAGGGAAAAGGCAGAAAAAAAGTCTGGCACTGTTTGACCCACCCTATTTTGGAAGAGCATCATTACAGAAGCAAAAAGGTTTTGGTGGGAGAAAGTCTGAAATAAGGGAGAAACTGGAAATGTCCGGAAAGGGTTTACATACAGAGCCAGACGCTGAGCCAGACTGTGAGCCTTTTGAGATCAGGGACCGTCTTTTCTATCTGTATCCCAGCCTTTGTCACGATGCTTTGCAAAGGCTGAATATGAAATGTTTCCCCAGTTCTCTATTCCAACAGGAGGACAAGTCATCACATGTGACACTGAAGGCAGCCAGGAGATACAGTGGATAGGTCACGGGGCCCAGAGGAAGAAAGACCCAAATTCAAATTTGTCTTCAGACAGGTGGCACGGGGATAGAGTGCTGGAGGTGGGCTCATCTTCCTAAGTTCAAATCCAGCCTCAGACACTTACTAGCTGTGTGACCCTGGGCAAGTCACTTCACCTTGTTTACCTCAGTTTCCTCATCTGTAAAATGAGCTGGAGAAGGAAATGGAAAACCACTCCAGTATCTTGGCAAGAAGACCCCAAATGAGGTCCCAAAGAGTTGGACATGATTGAAACAAATGAACAACAGCTGTGTAGCCCTGGGCAAGTCCCATAGGGCCACCTCATTTGTAAAACGGGGCTAATAATTCTCTGGGTAGTAGAATAATTGTGAAGTTTTTGGCACAGTGCCTGTGTTAGCTATTATTATTACATTTATAGTGCCTAGCACAGTGCCTACCTAACACAGGGTAGGTGCTTAAGAAATGCTTGTTCCTCTCTTACCCACCCACCCCCCTTTCAAAGGTATCAGAAACAGCTTCCTTAACAGTCACCCTGTTGCCCACAGCTATCACCATCACCTAAACCAAGGGGGTGGACTGTAAGAGCAGAATTCAATCCCAGGCCTTCCCAGCCCTCTCCACTCCACCTCTGATTTCTCTGGATGCTGTTTACTCCTTACCTGCCTCTACCTTTTCTTCCTCTTTCTTCCAAGAAAGAGAGATTGGAAAAGGAACATGAGAACTGAAAAAAAAAAAAAAGTGGAAATTGACTTGAGCATTGTTCTCAAGGCTTCTTAGTGTGACCTGAGAGCCTAGCAGCCATGCCAAGGGCCATGGTAGGGGGACAGGACTACCTTACTGTGATAACCTCTGACCAAACAGTTCTCATCATCAGCCATCCTTCATCAGCAAAGCTCCAGATAAACCAGTCTGTATCCTTTCATCAATCCTATCCTTTATGATGCTGTAACCCCTTTGGCTACCACCCTGCCCCAAGGTTAGAACCACCTCTAATTCCAAAGGCTAGAGATAAATCTGCCCCACAATGCTGTGCTCATTGGCTCCGTCAGCTGGGTAGTTTTCCCAAGGATGTAACAAGTAAGCCTATGGAAACAAGTGGAACCATAAAGTGGCTCATGTTTGTACACAGCTTTAAGATTTATCAATTAACAAGCATTTATTAAGCATTTACTATTTGCCAGACACTTTACTAAAGGGTAGGGATGCAAAGGAGAAAACTGTAACAGCAAATGTGCCAGCCCTCAAGAAACTGACATTCTAATGAGGAAGACAACATATATATGAAAGGAATATACAAGATAGACACAGAGGAGATGGCAGGTGACCTTAGAAAGAAGGTGTTAGCAAATTTTTGGTCTTAAGAACTGAGTCTTAAAGGGTGCCATGGATTCTAGGAGGGAGGAGTAAGGAGGGAAAACATCCCAGGAAAGAGTAAAAAAACCTGGAAAAGTAGGAAGAGTTCAAGTTGTGATGAGTTTTATAAGGCAAAGAACAAAGGGTTTTCTTCCTTCCTTCCTTCCTTCCTTCCTTCCTTCCTTCCTTCCTTCCTTCCTTCCTTTCTTTCTTTCTTCCTTCCTTCCTTCTTCCCTTCCTTCCTTCCTTCCTTCCTTCCTTCCTTCCTTCCTTCCTCTTTTGTAAAGTCCTGTAAGGAAGCTAGAGCAAGTGTCATCCTCCCCATTTAATGGATGAGGAAACTGAAGCTCAAAAAGAAGAAATGACCTGCTTGAGATCCAAAGCGAATGAGTGAAGAGTGCAGCCTCAGGCCTCTTACTGAAAGGGCAGACAGAACTCCTTCCACATCCCACAGGCTTGTCTCAGGACAACCTGGACCACTGGACACAAACTCTGTAAGAGAGAATTCCACTGAGAAAGAGGAGACGGTTATAAAAATGTCCCTTGAAACACTGACTGATTTCTTTCCAGCCCAGGCTATGGATCAGACTCTTTTACATGGCTTTGATCATGGCTCCTGAACTTGGAGAGGACACATGTGGAAAGGGGGTGGGGGTGGGGGAAGAGACCCAGGCACTAACAGTATCAAAACAGAGCTCACAGGACCTTCCAAAACCCTGAGTTCTAGAATGAGAGTGCTTCCTTGTTCACCCAAGTAGTTAGACTTGTCAGTCCCTCCATCCACTCCTTTTATTTTTATTTATTATTATTATATTTTAAAAGATACTTTCTTTATTATTATAGTTCCCTTTATTTACCCTGTCATGCCTTGGCCACCTAATCTTCAGATGCCTGAGCAGGGGAAGGGCTGGGTCTAAAGCAGTAAATTCGAAGCTCCCTTGAATCTTCAGGCATCGACCTGAAAATGGCTCCTGGGGCTCATGCTAAAAGGGAGATGGGTTAAGGGTCTTATTCCCAGGCCCTTCATAATACAGAATAATAGAATTTAGAATGTCATAACTGAAATTCCCCTATGACAATAAATTGCCACCTGTCCTCTCTCCCTTCTTACAGCCTCACTCTATTTATGGTCTTCACTCCCACAACCCCTCTCTTTTCTGTCAGTCCCTTACCCTTATTCTGGCTTCATTCACCTCCTTTTGGAGCCTAAAACTTCCGGTTAGCTAAATCAATACTGTATTCTCATAGGCCCGTAAATCCTGCAAAACCCTTGTTCTTCTAATGTTCTGGCCCAGCTAATGGCTAACCCTGGTTAAATTCCTCCAATTGTCTCTGCTCCTACTCCAGAAATCACGAAGGGCTGTTGGCTGCATTTGCTACAAATTCGTGTTATCTGACCCCACTTAGGTGCTTATTGCTGGAAGGCAATCCTTTTACTCATTTCTGATAGATTCCCTCGAATATGTCCCAAAGTGGTTGTTCAAAACCTTCCCCTCCATCCTTAAGTCCCCAAATCCACTTCTACCATGACTCCCTTCTAACCAGCATTTATCTACTGCTCCCAGGTTTGCAAATACTTTACAAGTATTATCTCATTTGAGGCTCCCAGCAACCCTAGGAGGAAGGTGCTATCATTAACCTTATTTTACAATGAAGAGCTGATGCAGACAGAGGTTAAGTTGCCCAGTTAGCAACCACCTGGGGCTGGATTTGAACTCAGGTCCTCCTGACTCCAGGGCTAGAGCTGCCTGAGATGATCTCACTTTCTCCTTAACCAACAAGATTAAGGCCATTGCCACATGAGCTACCCCATACTCCATACTCTGTGCCTTTATTCACTCATACTTTCCTCCTTCTTTCTCCCCTCTTTCAGAGGACTAGCTGGCTGTCCTTGTAATACTAACTCCTCTACCTTCTTCACACTTGATCTCATCCCTTCCTTTCTCCCTTCATGGCTTTGCTCCATTAATCACAAAATCACCTCATTTAGGAGTTGCAGGGGACCTCAGTGGCCATCCAGTCCAATCCATAGACTAGTGGTCATCCATCCTCTTCCTGAAAACCTATCACCTCCCAAGTCAGCTTCCCTAATTGTTGGGAAGACATTTTCCTGCCATAAAGCCTAAATTTATCTTTTTCCAACTCCCTCTCCTTGCTCCTGGGTTTGTCCACTGAGGCCCCTTCCACAGGGCAACATTTCAGGTAAATACCTGAATACAACTATCATGTCCCATACAACTAACATATCACTTAACCCTAAGTGCCCTCCAAAAAGCAAAAAAAAAAAAATTTCCCCCAGGCTACTGGCTCCTCCCACTCTGCACACAAACACAGATCCCTTTCCTAAAAATAAAATCTTCCTTTGCCCCTCTTACTCCCTCAAGCTATCATTCTGTCTTTCTCCTCCCTTACACCTCCAAACTTTTAGAAAGAGAAGTCTATCCTCACTGTTCCTGCATCCCCACTACCCACATGCACCTGAGTCATCCGAATGTGAGCTCCTTGAGGACAAGAACTGTCTGTCTTTCTTTGTATCCCTAGCACTTAGTATAGTGGCTGGCACATAGTAAATGACATTCATTAACTAAGTAACTGGATCCTTTTATAGTCTTATTGATTTTGAATGAGAAGAGCTCGGAGGCCATCTTGTTTAACAACCTCATTTTACAGATGAGGAAACTGAGACCCAGAGAGGCTAAATGACTTACCCAAGGTCACACAGGTGGTAAATATAAGTAGGACTGATTCCTCTTTCCACTACAGCATATACTACTGAAGTCTCTATAAGATCATTAGAGACCTTCTGATGACCAAATCCTATGATTTTATCTAAATGGGCCTTGATCTCTCTTCTTCATGTGACATTGTGGACTACCCTCTCCTCCTGGTCAATCCATCCCCAAGGCTTCTAAAGTGCTGTTCTCTCCTAGTTCTATTCCCACTTTTCTTAGGGCTCCTTTTCATTCTCTCCTTATAGTTCATTCATTTATTCAACATGCATTTTTAAGCAACTAAAGCATTCTAAGTATATATATATATATATATATATATATATATATATATATATATATATATATATATGGTACAGATATGTATGGAGAAAGAGAGAAGAAAGAGAAAAGAGGGGAGAGAGGAAAGAGAGGAGAGGGGAGAGGTCGTTTCTCTTATGGTTCCTTTTCATGCTCTTACTGTTCATTTATTTGTTCAACAAGTGTTTCTTAATCACTTTAAGCATCATACAAGCATATATACACATATATACATATATACAAGCGTTATATACACATATATGTACAAATATGTATATGTATATACATATGAAGAGAAAGGAAGAAAGAGAGAGGGAGAGAAAGAGTGCTCATTCTTTTTGACTTCTCTGAAGCTTTTGGCAGCATTAATCACACTTTTCTCATTACTTTCTCCTCCTCCCTCAGAGATAGCACACCCTCCTTGTTTTCCTCCAAAATTCTCGAACCAGCCTTTTGTTTCAGCACAAGCAGAACCAGGCCAGTATACTCTTCTTATCACCTCCCCATCCTCCAGGACCTTGCTATGGCAGTGAACCCCTATCTGTCATAGATGTTCCATCTCTCTCTCTATTGGCTTCCTTCCCATTTGCCTAGAAATAGTTCTCCACAATCCTAAGAAAAAAAACTCTTGATCCTGCTACTTATTTTCCCTTTTTCTTCCTCCTCTCCAGAGCCAAACTTTTTGAAAAGGTTGTCTATTACCCATGCCTCCACTTCCTCCTACCTTCTCTTTCCTCTGACTCCTTGTAAGCTGGCTTCTGCCCCAATAATCTACTGAAATTGCTCTTTCAAAGGTCACTAATGACCTCAGAAATCACCAAACCCCATGACTTCCCTTTTGCCTCCAGGGTTTCATTCTCCTTGACCTTTTCTTCAATATTTGAATCTGCTGATCACCTCTGCCATTCTACATAATTTCTTTTCCCTTGGTTCCAAGAACATTACAATCCTGATTTTTTTTATCACTCTTTCTCATCTCTGTTATTGGTTCTTCACCTTCTTTCCAGACTTAAGGTGGATATTCCCCAGGAACATGGCCTCGGTCATTGTTTCTCTCTCTACGCCGTGTCCCTGTGGAGATCTTACTCATTCCCATACTTTCAACTCCTGTTTCTATGAAGAAGATAACTAAATCTATTGGGCCTGTGCTCCAGAGCCACAGCTACACTTGTCTACAGGGCAGTTTTACCTGCATATCCCACTGACATTCAAAGTCAACATGTCCAAAATTGGATTTCTTATCTTTCCCCCCCAATTCACGTCTACGTTTGATTCCGTTGTTTGTTCAACATTCATCCAGTCTCCCTCTTTGAAGCCTCTCTATTCTAGTCTCCCACTGCATCCAAGACCATCTCCAGTCGTCTTGATCTATATCTTTCAAATGGACCCCAATGGCTCTGGAGGAGACAGTGAGATTGGTGACCTCCAACAGCCCTCCCTCACTTAAATACAATTCATTTGCATATCATCACCTCCCTGATGTCATGGTCCTCTTCAAGAATGAAAGACAAACAACAATTTTAGTTATTACCACCCTTGTGCAACTCTTGAGTGACACCCATTTGAGCTACAATAGCCTCCAGACAGCTGTTTCTACCTTTTCTATCCATTCCCTTTTCTTCACATAACTGCCACACATACTTCTTATGTAAAAAACCGACTATGCCATTCCTTTACTCAAGATCCTTTAATAGCTACCTATTTCCTACCAATCAAAGTTCAAAATCCTTAGTTTTTCATTCAAAGACCTCCACAATCTGGCACCATCCTTCCTTCCCAGTCTTACCTCACATAAGAACATAGATCTCAAACTGGAAAGGTCCTCAGAGGTCATCTCATTTCACAGATGAGGAAACTAAAGCCCCAAAAGGGTAAGTGACTTGTCCAAGGTCACACAAGCAGCAATCATCAGTGGGAATTGAACCCATTTACTCTGAGTTTGGAACCAGTCTTCTTTTCACCATGCCACCTTGCATCCCTCTCACATATTCTAGGTTCCTGCCACCTCCTAAGCTTGAAATGCACCCCCCCTCAACTGCACTCTCCCACTTCTGTCTATTGAATTCTTATCCATTCTTTAAAATGCAACTCAAATATCCTTCCCCTCATCAGTAATGTCCTTTCCCCATTCAGTTCTAACAGAGTACTTTGTTCACAATACATTTATCATGTATTACTTGAAGGTTTAGAAATATTCCAGTGATGCTTTTATTTCTTAAATCACTGTCACCCTCCAATGATTCTCCCCACCCTGTTCTGCAATAGAACCTTTCCCTGTAAGAAAGAAGCACAATTAAGCAAAGACAACATATTGGGTCATTTCTAATAATGTATTATTTTGTATCATAGTGATCTGCTCAAATGTCATAGTTCCCTTATAGTCCCCTTAAGGGCAAGGACACTGTCTTAATTAAGCTTCATTTCCTCCTTTTCCTCAGTGGATCGTACTAGTGCTAAATCAATATGTGTGGAAGAGATAAAAATGGAAAGAGCAACAACAGTGAAACACTAACAATGGAACTGAATGCTGCTAATTATAATCAATAAGCATTTATTAAGCACCTATTATATACCAGATACTGTGGTGGGCCCTGGGGACCCAAGTATGAAGAATAAAGCAAGCCCTGCTCATAAAATAAAGCAAGCCCTGCTCACAATGGCCACAGTTAGCACCAAGAAGGAGTGATGATAAGACATCTCACTCTCTTTTACTTCTCTGCAGAGGTGGGGGATAATGGATGTGGAACACTTCGTATAATACCATACTTTGTCAACTCAGGATCATAGATTTAGAGGCCATCTAGTCTGACCTCTTCAGTTTACACTGGAACTAAGGCTTAAAGAGAGAGGAATTGACTTGTCCATGGTCATATAACTAGTAAGTGTCAGAGGCAGGATTTGAACCAAGGTCCTTTGACTACAGAGTTAGGACTCTTTCCACTCCATCACACTGCCTCTTCTATGTGATTAAATTTGCTAAACTTT